>CM041779.1:209762967-209962141 GCA_023374045.1 Limonium bicolor | reverse complement strand
AATTCACCCCTTAATGGTGCATTATATTGCTCTTCATTTAGCTTAATTCAAACTTCAAAGGACTAGGAGGAGTCCTATCTTGCCACTTATTCATGCTCTCTTTCAAATTCCAAAGGTAAACATCAATTTTAGTGTTTTGAAACACTTATCTAAATCTAGGGTTTAATTATGAGTTTGAGTATTAAACTTAATGCTCATTACCCTTATATGTGTGTTGGTTAGAATATTGACAAGTGATAAAAGCTCCTTGCCGATTTTCAATCAAGAAAAACAAGAGAAAACAAGTGAGAAAGCTTGGAAAACAAAGAGGTAAATGACCTCTCTTAATGTAATTTTGTGTACTAGGGAATTGAGATATATTGCTTAGTAAATAACCTAAAGATCCAATGGGAAATGAGCTAGAAAACTATCCACAAGGTGGACTAAAAAGACATGGGAGCCTTGCTGTATGTGTTTACAGGTTGAAGGCATTAAATGTGGAAATTCAGTGTTTAAGGTTAATGTTATTTAATGGCCTAAGTGCCAAGCAATTTAAGTTTATGCACTATATTGTGATGTAGTGTAGTTTAATGGTTAAAGGAATGACAAACCATATGTTTGTGTGTAAGGATGTGTATTAAAGAATTAAGTGTTCTTGGTTTGTATAAAAGTAGAAAACTATGTGTTTTGGTGTAAGGTGATACATGAGAAGCTATGGCAAAATTTAGTTGATAAACAAAGGAGTTTATGTGTTCTAATGAGATTTTATGACCTAGAAGGTATTAGGAATTGTTAAGCGTTAAGATGGTGAAAGAAGGTGAGATATAGTGTTCTTAAGTGTTAAGATGCCTTGGGCATAGTCTTGGAGATTTAGAGAACTAATGGATGATTTCTAGATACACCAAGGTCATTGGGGAGATGTGGTAGTCTTGTGCAAACTTGGTAACAAAGAGGTAATATGCCTTGTGAAGGAATAAGTATGAACTTGTGGAAAAATCTTAATGAATTGTGTAAATGAGGCGTTTTGTGAGGAATAATGCTTTTGGAGTAGTGGTAAAGTTTGTGAGACAACACTTTGGTTAGTTGAGGTGGTAGGCATAATAACCACTTAGAAACCTAAGGAAAAATGTTATAAGTGTTAGGAATTTTTGTAAGAAATTGAGTAACAAGTTTGGACAATGATTTAGGGAGGTTCAAAGTGATATTTTGGTATTAGAATATGCCTAAGTTCGTGTGTGAAGTTTGGGTAAAAAATGGGTGAAGAGAACAAGTAGAACAAGGCTTGAAAATGCTAGATATACAATTTTGTAGCTTTGGTCGGGACTTGGTTCCAGGGTAAAGTCCCGGACTACATACAAAAACTGGCCGAGAGTTCCACAAACAGCATGGTCCGGGACTTGGGGTCGGTACAAATACCCGGACCAATGCCAATTTTCACCCGAGAGTTCATTTAAGTGTTGGTCCGGGACCTAAGATAGGGACCAAGTCCCGGACCACTCTAAAAATTTTATTTAAGGTTTGAAAATGATATGTAATGATGGAGATTGATAGGTAATGATGTTATAAGGTTGTTTAAGACATGTTAGGTGAGTTATAATGACAATTAGGTGGGTGAAAAGTTGTAGAAAATGTGAAAATAAAACAAGTTAAAATGTGAAGTTATCTAACTAGTTAACGGGTTAACTATGGGCGATAGACGTTAAACAATCATGTTACCCCGATGTTAATGAAAGTAATTGTAATATTACCAAGTGTTCAAGAATTGTTCGAGGAACATAAGAGGACACCGTAGAGTGGGCCTTGGTGACAGGTATGGTTTTCTTGCAACCTGTGTTCTACCGGATTACACCGGCTTGTATGCTAATGTGTTTTTTTGAATGTTTGCCACGTTATAAGATAAAAACATGTAATGAGTTTACAGTAATTCAACTATGTGGCATGTTTGGTTCCGATACCGTTTAACCTCAAAGTGTTAAACCGTAGCTAACCAAATCTAGGATCACATAAGAGATCGGTATTCGGATTTAATGACCCAAACCATGGGAACGTTCTAACCACGGCTATGCGCGAGTTAGTTGTGTGTTGTTTGTGCGTGAAAGTATGTATACCCCCTTGTGTGTGTCTAACTGGTCCTAAGCACCTACTTGTGAATTAATGTACTAAGTTTCAATAATGGGACTTCTAACAAGTGCTAACCGGGGAGTGAGGAGTCCGGTCGGTCCGGCCACGCGTGTGAGTATGGGGGTCGAAATCATGTCAGGTTCGATTCTCTCTGTATGTTATGGTTGTTTTCCTTTTTGGTTTCTAACCTCTCTTTAGCTTATCCAAGGCTATTTTACTGACTCGCGTCGGGCCATAGGGGTATACTATGTTTGGTGTGCTTGGATTACTATATCCGATGCACCTTGGGGTTAAGTTATTCGTTCATCTAACAGGACGGTAACGAGCTATGTAACGAGCTTAGCATGAGTTTGGCAGCATTCTCTAGGCTCTCCAGGTGAACTAACTATGTTTGGTTCGGTTCGTAAAGAGATCCGTTCTCGTTATGTTATGTGTTAATGTTGCGTTGCAATTCTTATTGCGACGTTTATGTCGAATGTATGTTAATGTGTGATGTGAATTGTTACGTGGAGAATGTGGATCATGGATATGAATCCCAGGTTATAATATGAGGAATTTAAGTATAACCCGACTAGTGGGTAAGTGTCGTCTATTAAGGAATAGCTCCATTAGAGGAGAAACCCTCAAGGATTAAAGAACACAATGAGTGATCTAACGAGTATTGATGTGTTGACTGATTGTTGAGCCCCATTGTTGTGGGTATGTAATGTGTTGTGTGTTTATAGTTTTCATGCATGATTAAAATACAATCAACCATATGCTTAGACGACAAATAGTTGTGCATGGCCCGGTAGTATGCGGGCTGCACGATTACCATACCAGCAAAGGTGCTGAGCCCCCTGGGGGGCCACCCTTTCTTTCCTATTTTTCAGGTACAAGGAGCTGGGATCCGTTCGAGAGTAGGATGGGGTAGTTGTTTGTGCATGGGTAGTCGTTTTAATTACATATGTATTATAGGAGTAGTAAGACCGAAACTGTTATCGGCATTAGTTTGGAAATACTCGGTACAGTTGGAATGTATATGTATAATGAATGTTGGTAATGGAGAGAGATTGTAATGTGTAGTTGCTCGGGAATCTGGTCCATCAGACCGATACAATGTACATGTATTAGCCTGTTAGCCACGTGGGTGGCTAACGACGTGTAACACCAGTGAGTTAAGTAATGTGATGAGTTGTGTTTTCCACTGCAATTTGTTGTTAAGTGTGATGTTGTTAGTTGGGGTGTTACAAAGAGTGGTATCATAGCGAAGTATCGCTCTAATGACTGAATTACCGAGCTTAGAAGTACCGAGTTAGGATTTTTGTACTTTGGGTTAAGGGTTGAGTGATAGCGTGAGAGATACACTAGTTAGGAGTACCACTGAATACTGGAAACCTACAATATCCTTCTCACCCTCCACAATCCCTGTTTTATAACTTGGGAAGAACGTCAGAGAGATGGAAGTCTTCTCATACTCGGGAAAACCCGATCTGGCTGTTGTTAAGCATATCTGTAAGTACGGAGAACCTGTCATATGGTAGCCGCATCTAATCGTGAAGAATGAAAAATCCTATACATAGAAGAATGGAATTTCCGGCAACCTGGGTTGACATGCCGAGCAGTCGAGAACAACCAGCTTGCAACGCACCAACCGTGCAGCGGGCAAGAAGCGAAGTAATGGAACTCGAGACGCGTGTCTACGGGACCACAACCATTAAATAATGTCGCCAACGGTATACCAACCGACTAAGGAACTACAACGTAGTACCCAAACTAGAAACAAGTCTTAGTAACCACGAAAAATACGTGGAACAGGCTACGAAGAAGATGCAATAATGAGTAAAAAGGGGTCTCCAAGAATGGAAACACCCTAGTTAATGATTATCATGTGAAGACCAGTGAAAAGTTGTGTAGAAGATTGATTATCAAATTAGAGCATCAAGGTAAGAGCCAACAAGGCCACTGAATACGGTGCAGGTAAAAATGATACCGCAACCAGTAAGTGTTCAGCCGATAAGCCAGTTAACATGGCGCACTTGCCATGGCAAGTGCTGCTATAACAGGGCTGTTCGGGAAATTTTAACAAGTACAAAATACTTAGTAAGTACCATGAAGTTAAGCGAGATGATCATAACCGTGGAAGGGCTTAACAGCCTGACCTGTGTAATCGGGAATACACCAGTCAACAAGAAGCTAGACTTGGTTAAGGCAAGAAGACGTTGTGAAACCATGAGAATTTTTCTTTCAAACTCAAATTTATTTCAAACTCTTTTCTTTCAAACCAAAGTTTCTTGCAAACCAATACTTATTTCTAACCTTCTTTTAAACCGAACCAGAGGACCTACACCGGCCTCAGCGCCACATGGTAGGTAAGTTACACCCAGTTCACCTTTGAACAACAGGACGAAACTCGGTAAACCTGAGGGAATGGATTGAGTTCATACTAAATACAACGGTGGATAAACCTTCCCTTGATTAAGTTCGGGAAGCACGAATGCATATTATCATAAGATGATATAAGGGAGTTGACAATAGAATACTTCACCTAGGCGTGTGACGGACACTACGAGTGTACCAACTGAAATGTGGGACGACCGCACTCCGATAGGAGCTTATGGGCCTGACAGACCTACTTATGGGTTAGTCGGGTAAGTAGCAATGTATCAGTAGAGTACCCCACATATGTATACGAGTAGAATCGGGAATACGGGAAGTAGTCGACTCCATACTACGGTCAGCAGTGAAAGTCAAGCAAGAGCAACGAATTACCACGAATGTTTGAAGTAAAGGAACCCAGTTAAGTTAAAGAGGCTAAAAGAGTTAGTGAATTTATTCAAGGAAATGTTTAAGAGTCAGGGGATACGAAGTGCACTGACTGTTATTCAAAGACATCGCATATGTCTTAAGGATCCTCAAGGATGTACATGATAGCTGGAGCGGTGACCCAGCCTATACATGGCAAGGCAGATGCCTGGTATGGACTTGATAATGTACATTGAACGGGATGAAACTCCCAGAGTGATCACCTAGACTATCAGGGAATATCAGTCTTCACAGAAGTGGATAGTAAACCCAGTTAAGAACGCAAAATGGCGTAGTTAACTAAACATACCAATAAGTGCAAGCCAGATGTAATGGCATAACTTAGCAACACCTAGGAGCAATCCTTAAGGGGTGTTTGGATCAACAATTGTCAAATGAAATGTAGTGATCGAAACACAAGAGTTGAAGCTTAGACTCAGTAAAACATAGGTCGTCAGGAGGCAGACTGACATTTCTAAGGGGCATCCCATGAAAGGAAGCGTGATGCAACGACCTTATCAGGGAGCCCAACACAACCTCCAAACCATGTAATGTCGTACAGAGAAGTAAATTTGTATGAACAACCTACAATGAGTAGAGCTCGAGGCAGTAAGGCTTATAAGCCACAAGCAAAATGTGTTATGTAAATTTAAACCGATTGTAGAAGTTTATGTTGTACAAGTGAATGGAGCGGAGAACGAACCACTGCTTTAAGAGTGGGGATACCTCTCGATATTGTGAGACCGCGGAGCGGTAGTTATGTGAACCAAGTTCAAGAAATATGTTAAGGATTGACCATACTATATTACTCAAGAATGATATGAATAAGAATAATACGAAAAGAAGTGTTTGTACCAGTTGTGGAGACCAGAAGAGTAATAAGTTTAATAGCAACCACCATAGGTGTTTGATGCTAAATGTAGAGTGAACAACGCTCAAGGAGCATAAAGACTCGAGGAATATTGTATTCAGTAGTCATCCAAATGAAAGACGAACCAAAATACTAATGATGAAAGTACATGTGCGGAAGCTAATATGACAGTGGATGCCATGTAAGTCAGTGTTATACGATGAGTAAGAGCACGGTGCGCAGTAAGTAAGCGACTGTTGTATAAGTATTGTTAAACGATAATATGGTAAATAAGTAGAGTTATGAGTTAGACTCAGTGGAGATACAACGGTAAGCGATAGCAAATGAACTAGGCAGTAAGCCAGTAGCCAGTATTATGAGATAAGAATCTCAGTGAAACACAGTATGAATTCGTTGTAATCGCATAAGAGATTTCACTAGTGGAAAAAATGTTTTAAACCACGGTTATTTTGCTTATATACCACGGTTAGGAACCGTGGTTATGCTCCCGTCGCATATAGAAAATTGTCTATATACCACGGTTGATAACCGTGTATAAAAGTATACTATATACCACGGTTTGCTAAGACCGTCATTTAAGACCGTTTTTGGACGCGGTCCTCAACGATTTTAAACCACGGTTAAGGAGAGAACCGTGGTATAAAGTCCTTTTATATGACGGTTAAAGGTCAAAACCGTGGTTTATTATCTATAAATCATGAATAAACCACAGTTATACATATAACCGTGGTTTATAGTCTATGAAATTTTTTCAAAATCGCCGGCGATTTAGAAGCGCCGCTTCGCAGATATCAAACACAGCACAAGAGAATGAAGAGGCTAGAACATGTGTGTTCCTTGTTTGTGATTTATGGTTGCAAAATAATGAGTGAAGAATGGCGTAGTATGTTCCTTGTTCGCGGTGGGTTGCGAAATACCGTGAAGTTGAAGAGAATGAAGAACGGAGGCGTAGGTCATGTACCTTGTTCGCCGGTTATGTTGCGAAAATTACAGTGAGAATGAGTGAGTGAGGACGAGCATGTTCCTTGTTCGCAAGTGTAAGCTGCAAAAATTACCGAAAAACAAGAGAATGAGTGAGGAAGAGCATGTTCCTTGTTCGCGATTTATTAGGTTGCAAAAATTACCGTGAGCTAGTTGAAGAGAATGAAGAATAGTTGCAGAGCAATTCGTCGGTTTGGGTTCCAAATTATCGTGAGGTTGAAGAGAATGAAAGAAAGTTGCAGAGCTCGTCGGTTTTTGGGTTCCAAAATTACCGTGACATTGAAGAGAATGAAGAAGAAGTCGACATATATGAGAATAGAGAGAAAGCGCCGCGTTAAATTTCGACCGAAAATTAAAATTCCCGCCTCGATTATATACCACGGTTGATCAAAAAACCGTGGTTTAATATAGCAAGATGTGCAATATAAATGACGGTTGCCTAGGAACCGTGGTATATAGGTACCCTATATACGACGGTTCTTGAAGAACCGTGGTATATTCACTCCGGCATGTACTATATACCACGGTTCCCCTGCAAACCGTGGTATATAACTAACCTATATACGACGGTTCCGGAAAAACCGTGGTATATGCGCTATGGTATGCACCTTAAACGATGGTTTCTATTAAAACCGTGGTTTATAAACTTTAAACCACGGTTTTCCATTTAACCGTGGTTTAAACGCCGTCATTAAAAACATTTTTTCTACTAGTGTTTACTGCCAAGAGTTTACGCCTTTACACTCTGTATGACTGAGTGTTTTGGTATTGCACTTGCGCAGTAATGACCGAGTGAGATACTTAGGAATTTGGGAAATGATAATTGTGGTGGAAGTAGAAAGAGGCTAAAAACGCCATAAGGACCGAGGCATAGGAAATGCAAGGTTGTACCAATGAAAGAATACTTGTACAGAACCAAACGTGGAGGCATGATTAGCAATAAGTGACTGCAGTAACACGGAATACCAAATATCGTTATGGAGTATGCCTTAAGTGTGGGAAATAACCGAGAGAGCACTACACATTAGGTAGTAGCCTCCCTCAACCGACAGTAAGTCGGAAGGAAATTAAGTCAATAATTGTGAAGTACATAGCAGTATACACAGTAAATTATCATGGAAGTGGATAGAAAGTTTAATAACTCACCAAATTCGCATACGGTAAGAGATACCATGCGTCAGTTGAGAAACCATAATTCACAAGATAAAGGTGATGAATCGGAGATGTACAATACATTAAGAATAACGAATGGGGCAAACTAAGCCCTAAAAGTTATCAGAGTCGCATAGCAGAAGCCAGTGAACCCATGCTTCAGATACCGAATATGCATTGTGAATACGAATAAATGGCAAATTGTTAACGCCTAGAGGCCTCACATGCCAGAACCGAAACCGGTTATGAGTTACTAAACTCCAATGAGAATTCTTGGTTTAGGGACTAAACCGCCAATATGGTTAAGACCCTCTAACCAGAACGCATTGTATAACAGACCGCGTGGAAGTTAAAACACTTCACGGCGGCAGAACAGTTTAAACCATTGTTCAGTGATTGATTACGTGGGCGTAATCCCTTTTAAGGGGGGTAGAGCGCAAAAAACCGCTTAGTGTTTACCGTACAAGTGTACGTGAACTATGTTGTGCATAGCACAAAATAATTTGTTTGGATGATTGGTGCGTGCGTTACATAAACATACGCATTCATTCATGGTTTAATTGTGGTGATTACGCACAGAAGATGCGAATACCATTGCGATAAGTGTGTATACTTTGTTAACTGTTGTGTGAGAGTACAAGTGTAGGGGAGTAAAGAAACTCCCGGGGAACTAAAACCCCGACGATATATGTTCACATAATACTAATTGTAAAACCGTGTATTGTATTTTGATAAATATATGTATATATATAAGGTATTGTGATTTATGAAGGGGATGAAACCAACATAGAACCTAGTGAGAATTAAATTCCCTAGGTAACTTGATTAAAAGTGAATGAGATAACTGATAGACGGAGTTCTATCCCTTGGAGATGTAGTGATTATGACTGAATGACAAAAAAAAAGATAGAAAATTGGAAATGAGTGTATTATTTGATGCTTGAAAACGAAGTGGGAGGTGGAACTTGGTTTGCATGTGATCAAGGGAAGCCGAACACAAATTGGGGTGGAAGGATAGTTCAACACTATGCTGATCACATCAGGGTTGGATGATTCTTGAAGCTCCCTATAAGTGGTCACAAATAACCACACTAGGAAAAGAAGCAAAGAGCATAAGTTGGACTTGGAGTTGTATGCGTTTTCAAAAGGATTTTCAATTGGTATTTTCAAAACCTTCGATTGATACTTTAATTAAAGAAAGTTCTCCTACTTAACCTTATAAAGAATATGTTTGTAGTACATGCTCATGAGCTGAGGACGTATGAGCCTTTGTCTTCGGACCGGTGTCATGGGAAGTATATATGTTAAAGATTAAGTGATTGTTTTGATCTCCCAAAGGAATCTGCGGGATAAAAGTGTATATAAAGGGTATTTTCGGTTGCTATACATGCTAAGACATGTTGTGTGGTATGTGTAATAAATATTATTTTGACCTTGAGTCCTAATGTGGTTGAGTTCTGAATTGGTTATGTTACCCAGACCTGAGAGTCTGAGGGTTAATATGTGGATACAAACGTGGTTATGTTACCCGGACCTTTGAGTCCGAGGTTGTTATGCAAAGTACGGTATGTTATGGATGTGGTTATGTGTTATGTGAAGGTATGTTTGGTTATGGAAGTTTTATCGTGTAAGTAATACCCGGATTCTATAGAAGGATAGAAGGGAAACTGTGACTTTGAGGACGAAGTTCTTTTAAGGGGGGTTGATTGAAATACCCCAAATCTTGATATGTTGTTTAACTATTATACTATGGTGTATAAAGGCTGAAAAGTTCCTTAGAAATGCTATTAAGTAAATTAATCCATAGTAGACACAATAAGTACTACTAAGACAGTTTGAGCAAAAACATGCTCTAAGCTTGGAATGAACTTGGTTAGGAACCAAAGAGCCTACCAAGACTTAATAACATGAAATTATGATTTGATAAGGCTAATTAAGTCCTTAGGAAACATTGGTAGACAATTAAACCAAACAAAACACAAGAAAACACCATAAAGTCAATTTTAGCAAATACATGCTCTAGACTTGGTGTAACCTTGTATAATACCTAAAGGTCATTCCTAGACCTTATTAACATGTTATGAACATTTTAAATCAATTACTAAAGAAAAAAAAGCTTGAAAACAAGTTAAAACACAAAATGTGCTTTAAGGAGCCTTAAAGCACATTTTTGAAAAATTGTCTTGGAAATGGGTTTTGAGTGGCTAAATGTCCATAATTACTCTTTAATCAACATGTGTACTACTTATTATCACATTAGGAAGTCTAAATCAATGGGAAATCAAAAATGTTCACAATTATGTGCCTTAATTTGTGAATAGTGCTCAAATAGTGCTAGTTTAAGTCATAAGTCAACATAAGTTGTTTAATTGGCTAACAAAGGCCTTAATATACCCTATTATATAAAGGGGGCCGGTTTTCAACATGGTGAGTCCCCACCATTTACAAGTCAATTAAAGAAAGGAAGAAATGTAAGTAAAAAGTAGAAATTACCTTTATAATAAATATCTCCAAATGACTACCTCTCTCCTCATTCTCTTCTTTCTCCTTTATTCCCACCTTCACCTATCTTCATCCTCCCTTCTCCATTTCATTTTTTCTACAGCAACCATACATTCTCCATCTTCAAATCCTTGTAACTCCTAGCTCCATGATCCGAATTTAATTTCAAGACTACCTTTGTCATAGTTAGACCAAGCTATACACTTCTATCTTTTGAAATCTTCAAGAAATCCATTTTGGTGCCATGAAGAATCTCCATTGAAGGAGCTTGAGCTCATCTTTTCATGCCTTGTCATTCTCCTTTGCTTCAAGGTAAGGAAAATCAAAGAGAATCCAAGTTTCCCTTCATTTTCATATATAACCGAAAATTCACCCCTTAATGGTGCATTATCTTGCTCTTCATTTATCTTAATTCAAACTTCAAAGGACTAGGAGGAGTCCTATCTTGCCACTTATTCATGCTCTCTTTCAAATTCCAAAGGTAAACATCAATTTTGTTTTTGTGAAACACTTATGTAAATCTAGGGTTTAATTATGAGTTTGAGTATTAAACTTAATGCTCATTACCCTTATATGTGTTGGTTAGAATATTGACAAGTGATAAAAGCTCCTTGCCGATTTTCAATCAAGAAAAACAAGAGAAAACAAGTGAGAAAGCTTGGAAAACAAAGAGGTAAATGACCTCTCTTAAAGTAGTTTTGTGTACTAGGGAATTGAGCTATATTTGCTTAATAAACCTAAAGAGCCAATGGGAAATGAGCTAGAAAACTATCCACAAGGTGGACTAAAAAGACATGGGAGCCTTGCTGTGTGTATTTGCAGGTTGAAGGCATTTAAATGTGGAAATTCAGTGTTTAAGGTTAATGTTATTTAAGGTCCTAAGTGCCAAGCAATTTAAGTTTATGCACTATATTGTGATGTAGTGTAGTTTAAAAGTTAAGTTGTGTAAAGAACATTTCTTGTGGAAATAAATGTCTTTGATGGTTAAAGGAATGACAAACCATATGTTTGTGTGTAAGGATGTGTATTAAAGAATTAAGTGTTCTTGGTTTGTATAAAAGTAGAAAACTATGTGTTTTGGTGTAAGGTGATACATGAGAAGCTATGGCAAAATTTAGTTGATAAACAAAGGAGTTTATGTGTTCTAATGAGATTTTATGACCTAGAAGGTATTAGGAATTGTTAAGTGTTAAGATGGTGAAAGAAGGTGAAATATGGTGTTCTTAAGTGTTAAGATGCCTTGGGCATAGTCTTTGAGATTTAGAGAACTAATGGATGATTTCTAGATACACCAAGGTCATTGGGGAGATGTGGTAAAGTCTTGTGCAAACTTGGTAACAAAGAGGTAAAATGCCTTGTGAAGGAATAAATATGAACTTGTGGAAAAATCTTAATGAATTGTGTAAAGGAGGTGTTTTGTGAGGAATAATGCTTTTGGAGTAGTGGTAAAGTTTGTGAGACAACACTTTGGTTAGTTGAGGTGGTAGGCATAATATACCACTTAGAAACCTATGGAAAAATGTTATAAGTGTTAGGATTTTTTGTAAGAAATTGAGTAACAAGTTTGGACAATGATTTAGGGAGGTTCAAAGTGATATTTTGGTATTAGAATTTGCCTAAGTTCGTGTGTGAAGTTTGGGTAAACAATGGGTGAAGAGAACAAGTAGAACAAGACTTGAAAATGCTAGATATACAATTCTGTAGCTTTGGTCCGGGACATGGTTCCAGGGTAAAGTCCCGGACCACATACAAAAACTGGCCGAGAGTTCCACAAACAGCATGGTCTGGGACTTGGGGTCGGTACAAAGACCCGGACCAATGCCAATTTTCACCCGAGAGTTCATTTAAGTGTTGGTCCGGGACCTAAGATAAGGACCAAGTCCCGGACCACTCTAAAAATGTTATTTAAGGTTTGAAAATGATATGTAATGATGGGGATTGATAGGTAATGATGTTATAAGGTTGTTTAAGACATGTTAGGTGAGTTATAATGACAATTAGGTGGGTGAAAAGTGTAGAAAAATGTGAAAGTAAAACAAGTTAAAATGTGAAGTTATCTAACTAGTTGACAGGGTTAACTATGGGCGATAGACGTTAAACAATCATGTTACCCCGATGTTAATGAAAGTAATTGTAATATTACCAGTTGTTCAAGAATTGTTCGAGGAACATAAGAGGACACTGTAGAGTGGGCCTTGGTGACAGGTATGGTTTTCTTGCAACCTGTGTTCTACCGGATTACACCGGCTTGTATGCCAATGTTTTTTCTGAATGTTTGCCATGTTATAAGATAAATACATGTAATGAGTTTACAGTAATTCAACTATGTGGCGTGTTTGGTTTTGATACCGTTTAACCTCAAAGTGTTATACCGTAGCTAACCAAATCTAGGATCACATAAGAGATCGGTATTCGGATTTAACGACCCAAACCATGGTAACGTTCTAACCACGGCTATGCATGAGTTAGTTGTGTGTTGTTTGTGCGTGAAAGTATGCATACCACCCTTGTGTGTGTCTAACTGGTCCTAAACACCTACTTGTGAATTAATGTACTAAGTTTCAATAATGGGACTTCTAACAAGTGCTAACCGGGGAGTGAGGACTCCGGCCGGTCCGGCCACGCGTGTGAGTATGGGGGTCGATATCATGTCAGGTTCGATTCTCTCTGTATGTTATGGTTGTTTTCCTTTTTGGTTTCCAACCTCCCTTTAGCTTATCCAAGGCTATTTTACTGACTCACGTCGGGCCATAGGGGCATACTATGTTTGGTGTGCTTAGATTACTATATCCGACACACCTTGGGGTTAAGTTATCCGTTCATCTAACAGGATGGTAACGAGTTATGTAACGAGCTTAGCATGAGTTTGGCAGCATTCTCTAGGCTCTCCAGGTGAACTAACTATGTTTGGTTTGGTTCGTAAAGAGAACCGTTCTCGTTATGTTATGTGTTAATGTTGCGTTGCAATTCTTATTACGACATTATGTCGAATGTATGTTAATGTGTGATGTGAATTGTTACGTGGAGAATGTGGATCATGGATATGAATCCCAGGTTATATTATAAGGAATTTAAGTATAACCCGACAAGTGGGTAAGTGTCGTCTATTAAGGAAATAACTTCATTAGAGGAGAAACCCTCAAGGGTTAAAGAACACAATGAGTGATCTAACGAGTATTGATGTGCTGACTGATTGTTGAGCCCCATTGTTGTGGGTATGTAATGTGTTGTGTGTTTATAGTTTTCATGCATGATTTAAATACAATCAACCGCATGCTTAGACGACAAATAGTTGTGCGTGACCCGGTAGTATGCGGGCTGCACGATTACCATACCAGCAAAGGTGCTGAGCCCTTTGGGGGGGGCACCCTTTCTTTCCTATTTTTCAGGTACAAGGAGCTGGGAGCCGTTCGAGAGTAGGACGGGGTAGTTGTTTGTGCATGGGTAGTTGTTTTAATTACTTATGTATTGTAGGAGTAGTAAGACCGAAACTGTTATCGGCATTAGTTTGGAAATACTCGGTACAGTTGGAATGTATATGTATAATGAATGTTGGTAATGGAGAGAGATTGTAATGTGTAGTTGCTCGGGAATCTGGTCCATCAGATCAATACAATGTACATGTATTAGCCTTATTAGCCACGTGGGTGGCTAACGGCGTGTAACACCAGTGAGTTAAGTAATGTGATGAGTTGTGTTTCCGCTGCAATTTGTTGTTAAGTGTGACGTTGTTAGTTGGGGTGTTACAATTTCCACCATTAGACCATGGCTCGTTATTTGCTTGGTTGACTACAGGGTATACTGCTCCTTAATGTCAATATGCTCTTCGAGTGTTATCCTTCTACAATCCATATTTTACACATCCGGTGTCTACTTCTAGACCGACTACTCTTTCGGTTTCCAACAATTGCTCCCAATGCTCTCTTCTAGTCACACCAGTATGGAAATGTCGCTTCCTTGTGCAATTGTCTTTTGGCAATAATTACATGCACAAGTTTGATGTTATAGTAGGTGGAAGCCTTTTCTAAGGGTTCACATAATCATCGCTTTGGCGGCCTTATGATGACGAGAGGTATCTTCCCCTCTGACTTCTCGTAGTGTCCAAGTGTGAACTAGACCAGTGTTGTCATCATCACGATTCCTATGCCTTTGTGCTACCATTGCTACAGAAGGCATGAAGGGCAATTTAAATCCTTGTCAACTGTATACTAGGCTGATGCTCTAGTGACAGTGACACTAAGGTAACCATTACTCTAAGATACTCATTATATTGAATTCAAATCGAGCTATTTGATTGCTCTGTTCCTTGTAGGAAATAACATTTCTTCCCTTACTACTGCCATTCTCGGTAGTTCTTCTTATCATTTAACGTGGGTTTGCAACCATTTAAGTCATCTTGACGTAGTTGGTTCATGGCTTTTAAGCCATATTGTTGCGAGCTATGCTCCTTGCAAGTTGTTTATATTCATTTCTGCTTCTCCGTATACCATTACACGTTGGAGGCAATACTGGGCTCCATGGTATGGTCGTCACATTACGCTTCTGTCCAGGGGAGGCCCCTTAGGCAATCTGGTATTAATCAGTGCCTCTTAGTGATTTAGGGTATTTCCTGTTAAGTGAAATCCCTTCGGTGTTCTAACTGAGCGTTCGTTTTAGTTCTTGTGTTGTCATTACGACACTTCGTTCAACTGTCGTTCACTTAGACACCCTTCAAGGATTGCCCCTACGTGTAAATAAGTTACGCTATACATTTGGCTACTAATCATGAGTGTGTTCAGCCAATATAATGTTTGCGGTACTATATACCGAACCTTCCCGTTTAGGGTTGCAGTGTCTCCCATTGTAGGGTAAACCATTGATGCTTTCTCCTAGTTTTCTTGATTGGTTTTAACACCTTCTCCAATGATGAATTATACTTCATGGTAATCTTTGTGATTGCTCTTGGGACTCCGTCCCGTTCGTTGGCATTAGGCATTTGCCTTACTATGTTTAGGGTTGGGTTTCTTCTAGCTATCATGCCTTTTTTTGATATCTTCGAGACATATACAATGTCTATTTACTACGCTCTTTGCACTTCCAAATCCTCATTCCTTATCTTGAGATGAATTCTCTGAGTTCCTTTATACTCATTAACTCAACTGAGTTCCTTCTCTTTGATTGTCCGTGGCGTCTAACTGTTCTGGCTTGAACATACTTACGGTCCATAGAACGGAGTCAACTACTCCTCGTGTTCTGTACACCACTCGTATACATATGTGGGGTACCTTACTGATACATTGCTACTTACCGACCATCCTACAAGTAGGTCTGTCAGGACCGAAAGCTCCTATCGGAGTGCGGTCGTCCCACATCTCATTTATGAACACTCGTAGTGTTAGTCACACGACTAGGTGGAGTATTCTGTTGTCAACTCCTCTTATATCTTCATATGTTATCTTATTGTGAATCTTATGATCTGGTTTTAAAAATATGGGGGTTTTAAAAGAAATGTTTTAGGTTTTAAAAGGAAAAGTTGGGTTTGAAAGAAAAATTTCATGGCATTTCCATGCCAGGTGGTTCTGACCGAGTCTAGCTCCTCACTGACTGGTATGTTTTTTGATACAATGGTCAAGCAGTTGGGCCGTTCCAAGGTTTCATTTTAAGGTTGCTAGGATTTGTGATCCTATAATTGCTTCCTTCGCTATCTTGGTACTTCACTAAGTGCTTGTCGCTTGTTAGAAGTTTCTCTAGTAGTCTTGTTATTACTGCACTTGTCATGGCAAGTGCGCGGGATTGGTGGTTTTTGGGTAAACCTATACCAGTTATGGTGTGGTTTCCATGCGTATTTGGTAGTCTCGTTATCTCTACCCTTGATCTAGTTAGCGATCTATTGAGTCACTACTCAATGATTTGACGCGACTATCGTTGGTTAGGGTGCTTCTCCAAACTCGGAGACGCCTATTGACTTGTTCTGTGTCTTCCTTATTGCTCGTCCCCACACATTTACCATGGTTACCGAGCCTTAGCTTGTTTAGGACTACTTCTGTAGTCCTGTCGGATTATATCCCGTGAATGTTCTCGTAGCTGTCTGAGCTATGTCGGCCAGGTATTGTAACCTCTTTGGCGTTGTAGCTTTGGAGTTATCCACTCCGGACTATGTCCTTAGTCAGTTAGTATACCATTGGTGGTATTATCTAGCTATTACTGTCCCGTAGACTCGTGTCTCAGGTTTGTCACTGCTCCATTATCCGTTTTGTTGCACACTTAGTGCTTCTCATCCTGCTGCTGCTTGACTAGCTATGTTCTCGCGATTGCTAAGCATATCGCCTCATGCTGTTGTAAATTCCGGTCTTCTTGTGGTTAGAATTCTCATTTTACCGCTATTAGATGCAGGTATTTTGCTCATCCGGGATCCGCCTCCGGGGTTTCCAATTCTTAGGATGTACTGTATGACAGATTTTGTCTTTCATACCAGATCAGGCTTCCCCGAGTAAGAGAGGTCCTTCCCTTTCTCTGGCGTTTCTTTTCCGAGTTATAATATGGGGGATGTGGAGGGTGGGTCTGATGTTGTAGGTATCCGGTACACACCGGGAGTTCCTAACTAGCGTATCTCTCACGCTATCACTCAGCCCTTAGCCCTAAGCTTCTAATTCCTAACTCGGTATTTCCTAAACTCGGTATTTCCAGTCATCAAAGCAATACTTCGCTCTGATACCACTTTTTGTAACACCCCAACTGTTAATCCCGTCACTACTGTCTAATCATCTCGTACTTCTATACAAACGCAGCAGATAATCCATACACAATAACGGGTGATACAATGCCGTTAGTCACCCACGTGACTAACAAGGCCTACTACCAATACAGCATCGGTCCGGTGGACCGGAATAACCGAGTACAAAACAACTACAATACAAACTGCAATCCCAAACTGAGTATACATAGTTCTCCATTCAAATAGTACTCTAGTTTACAATCCAATATATCGAGTCACTAAGGTACAAATCCAAAATACAATACTCCTCACGAGTTTATACAAACTTATCAAGAGTCTATCCTCCTACCCATGTTCTCACAATTCTACATGTTCTCAAATACAAAGGGTGCACCTCTTGGTACACCGGTAATTCAAATGGGCTACAAGCCCGTATACAACAATTCACTATCTAAGGTAATCCCTAGCTAACTAAGCATAACAGTCCGATCTAACTCTTGACTTTTGCTTTGGAGGAGACCAAAGTGCTCTTCTTCAAGCTTGAAAATGGGCTACAGCCACGGTGATGAAAGTGGTGTTTTTCTGATTTTGAAAAGAGAGGAATACTCTCCTAAGTGGTAGGAGTTCAATGGTGTAATTTTTATTGGATTTGGACAAGATTTGAGCCTTGAACAAGAGGAAGAAGAAGGGAGCTGATGTGGCTTAGCAAATCGCCATTACAAGGCTGGAAGAAGGAAAAGACTTCAGATGAAGGGGGAGAAAAATTGTAAGAGGGGAATGAGAGTTAGGAGAGAGAGTTTGCATTTGCTTTTCTACTTTTATGTGTTCTAATGATATTTTATGACTTTGAAGGTATTAGGAATTGTTAAGTGTTAAGATGGTGAAAGAAGGTGAAATATGGTGTTCTTAAGTGTTAAGATGCCTTGGGCATTGTCTTGGAGATTTAGAGAACTAATGGATGATTTCTAGATACACCAAGGTCATTGGGGAGATGTGGTAAAGTCTTGTGCAAACTTGGTAACACAGAGGTAAAATGCCTTGTGAAGGAATAAGTATGAACTTGTGGAAAAATCTTAATGAATTGTGTAAAGGAGGTGTTTTGCGAGGAATAATGCTTTTGGAGTAGTGGTAAAGTTTGTGAGACAACACTTTGGTTAGTTGAGGTGGTAGGCATAATATACCACTTAGAAACCTATGGAAAAATGTTATAAGTGTTAGGATTTTTTGTAAGAAATTGAGTAACAAGTTTGGACAATGATTTAGGGAGGTTCAAAGTGATATTTTGGTATTAGAATATGCCTAAGTTCGTGTGTGAAGTTTGGGTAAACAATGGGTGAAGAGAACAAGTAGAACAAGTCTTGAAAATGCTAGATATACAATTCTGTAGCTTTGGTCCGGGACTTGGTTCCAGGGTAAAGTCCCGGACCACATACAAAAACTGGCCGAGAGTTCCACAAACAGCATGGTCCGGGACTTGGGGTCGGTACAAAGACCCGGACCAATCCCAATTTTCACCCGAGAGTTCATTTAAGTGTTGGTCCGGGACCTAAGATAGGACCAAGTCCCGGACCACTCTAAAAATGTTATTTAAGGTTTGAAAATGATATGTAATGATGGGGATTGATAGGTAATGATGTTATAAGGTTGTTTAAGACATGTTAGGTGAGTTATAATGACAATTAGGTGGGTAAAAAGTTGTAGAAAAATGTGAAAGTAAAACAAGTTAAAATGTGAAGTTATCTAACTAGTTGACAGGGTTAACTATGGGCGATAGACGTTAAACAATCATGTTACCCCGATGTTAATGAAAGTAATTGTAATATTACCAGTTGTTCAAGAATTGTTCGAGGAACATAAGAGGACACTGTAGAGTGGGCCTTGGTGACAGGTATGGTTTTCTTGCAACCTGTGTTCTACCGGATTACACCGGCTTGTATGCCAATGTGTTTTTCTGAATGTTTGCCATGTTATAAGATAAAAACATGTAATGAGTTTACAGTAATTCAACTATGTGGCGTGTTTGGTTCCGATACCGTTTAACCTCAAAGTGTTATACCGTAGCTAACCAAATCTAGGATCACATAAGAGATCGGTATTCGGATTTAACGACCCAAACCATGGTAACGTTCTAACCACGGCTATGCATGAGTTAGTTGTGTGTTTGTGCGTGTGAAAGTATGTATACCACCCTTGTGTGTGTCTAACTGGTCCTAAACACCTACTTGTGAATTAATGTACTAAGTTTCAATAATGGGACTTCTAACAAGTGCTAACCGGGGAGTGAGGAGTCCGGTCGGTCCGGCCACGCGTGTGAGTATGGGGGTCGATATCATGTCAGGTTCAATTCTCTCTGTATGTTATGGTTGTTTTCCTTTTTGGTTTCCAACCTCCTTTTAGCTTATCCAAGGCTATTTTACTGACTCACGTCGGGCCATAGGGGCATACTATGTTTGGTGTGCTTGGATTACTATATCCGACGCACCTTGGGGTTAAGTTATTCGTTCATCTAACAGGATGGTAACGAGTTATGTAACGAGCTTAGCATGAGTTTGGCAGCATTATCTATGCTCTCCAGGTGAACTAACTATGTTTGGTTTGGTTCGTAAAGAGAACCGTTCTCGTTATGTTATGTGTTAATGTTGCGTTGCAATTCTTATTACGACATTATGTCGAATGTATGTTAATGTGTGATGTGAATTGTTACGTGGAGAATGTGGATCATGGATATGAATCCTAGGTTTTAATATGAGGAATTTAAGTATAACCCGAGTAGTGGGTAAGGGTCGTCTATTAAGGAAATAGCTCCATTAGAAGAGAAACCCTCAAGGGTTAAAGAACACAATGAGTGATCTAACGAGTATTGATGTGTTGACTGATTGTTGAGCCCCATTGTTGTGGGTATGTAATGTGTTATGTGTTTATAATTTCATGCATGATTTAAATACAATCAACCGCATGCTTAGACGACAAATAGTTGTGTGTGACCTGGTAGTATGCGGGCTGCACGATTACCATACCAGCAAAGGTGTTGAGCCCTTTGGGGGGGGCCACCCTTTCTTTACTATTTTTCAGGTACAAGGAGCTCGGAGCCATTCGAGAGTAGGACGGGGTAGTTATTTGTGCATGGGTAGTTGTTTTAATTACTTATGTATTGTAGGAGTAGTAAGACCGAAACTGTTATCGGCAATAGTTTGGAAATACTTCGTACAGTTGGAATGTATATGTATAATGAATGTTGGTAATGGAGAGAGATTGTAATGTGTAGTTGCTCGGGAATCTGGTCCATCAGATCGATACAATGTACATGTATTAGCCTTATTAGCCACGTGGGTGGCTAACGGCGTGTAACACCAATGAGTTAAGTAATGTGATGAGTTGTGTTTTCCGCTGCAATTTGTTGTTAAGTGTGACGTTGTTAGTTGGGGTGTTACAATTTCCACCATTAGACCATGGCTCGTTATTTGCTTGGTTGACTACAGGGTATACTGCTCCTTAAAGTCAATATGCTCTTCGAGTGTTATCCTTCTACAATCCATATTGTACACATCCGGCGTCTGCTTCTAGACCGACTACTCTTTCGGTTTCCAACAGTTGCTCCCAATGCTCTCTTCTAGTCACACCAGTATGGAAATCTCGCTTCCTTGTGCAATTGTCTTTTGGCAATAATTACATGCACAAGTTTGATGTTATAGTAGGTGGAAGCCTTTTCTAAGGGTTCACATAATCATCGCATTGGCGGCCTTATGATGACAGAGGTATCTTCCCCTCTGACTTCTCGTAGTGTCCAAGTGTGGACTAGCCAGTGTTGTCATCATCACGATTCCGCTTTGTCTACCATTGCTACAGAAGAGGCTGAAGGGCAATTAAATCCTTGTCAACTGATACTAGGCTGAGCTCTAGTGACAGTGACACAGGTAACCATTACTCTAAGATCTCATTATATGAATTCAAATCGGCTATTTGATTGCTCTGTTCCTTAGGAATAACTTCTTCCCTTACTACTTGCCATTCTCGGTAGTTTCTTCTTATCATTTAACGTGGTTTGCAACCATTTAAGTCATCTTGATGTAGTTGGTTCATGGCTTTTAAGCCATATTGTTGCGAGCTATGCTCCTTGCAAGTTGTTTATATTCTTTCTGCTCTCTCGTATACCATTACACGTTGGAGGCAATACTGGGCTCCTGGTATGGTCGTCACATTACGCTTCCGTCCAGGGAGGCCCCTTAGGCAATCTGGTATAATCAGTGCCTCTTAGTGATTTAGGGTATTTCCTGTTAAGTGAAATCCTTCGGTGTTCTAACTGAGCGTTCGTTTTAGTTCTTTGTGTTGTCATTAAGACACTTCGTTCAACTGTCGTTCACTTAGACACCCTTCAAGGATTGCCCCTATGTGTAAATAAGTTACGCTATACATTTGGCTACTAATCATGAGTGTGTTCAGCCAATATACTTTTGCGGTACTATATACCGAACCTTCCCGTTTAGGGTTGCAGTGTCTCCCATTGTAGGGTAAACCATTGATGCTTTCTCCTAGTTTTCTTGATTGGTTTTAACACCTTCTCCAATGATGAATTATACTTCATGGTAATCTTTGTGATTGCTCTTGGGACTCCGTCCCGTTTGTTGGCATTAGGTATTTGCCTTACTATGTTTAGGGTTGGGTTTCTTCTAGCTATCATGCCTTTTTTTGATATCTTCTAGACATATACAATGTCTATACTTACCATACTATGCTCTTTGCACTTCCAAATCCTCATTCCTTATCTTGAGATGAATTCTCTGAGTTCCTTTATACTCATTAACTCAACTGAGTTCCTTCTCTTTGATTGTCCGTGGCGTCTAACTGTTCTGGCTTGAACATACTTACGGTCCATAGAACGGAGTCAACTACTCCTCGTGTTCTGTACACCACTCGTATACATATGTGGGGTACCTTACTGATACATTGCTACTTACCCGACCATCCTACAAGTAGGTCTGTCAGGACCGAAAGCTCCTATCGGAGTGCGGTCGTCCCACATCTCATTTGTGTACACTCGTAGTGTTAGTCACACGACTAGGTGGAGTATTTTGTTGTCAACTCCTCTTATATCTTCCTATGTTATCTTATTGTGAATCTTCTGATCTGGTTTTAAAAATATGGGGGTTTTAAAAGAAATGTTTTAGGTTTTAAAAGGAAAAGTTAGGCTTGAAAGAAAAATTTTCATGGCATTTCCATGCCAGGTGGTTCTGACCGAGTCTAGCTCCTCACTGACTGGTATGTTTTTTGATACAATGGTCAAGCAGTTGGGCCGTTCCAAGGTTTCGTTTTAAGGTTGCTAGGATTTGTGATCCTATAATTGCTTCCTTCGCTATCTTGGTACTTCACTATGTGCTTGTGGCTTGTTAGAAGTTTCTCTAGTAGTCTTGTTATTACTGCACTTGCCGTGGCAAGTGCGCGGGACTGGTGGTTTTTGGGTAAACCTATACCAGTTATGGTGTGGTTTCCATGCGTATTTGGTAGTCTCGTTATCTCTACCCTTGATCTAGTTAGCGATCTATTGAGTCACTACTCAATGATTTGACGCGACTATCGTTGGTTAGGGTGCTTCTCCAAACTCGGAGACCCCTATTTACTTGTTCTGTGTCTTCCTTATTGCTCGTCCCCACACATTTACCATGGTTACCAAGCCTTATCTTGTTTAGGACTACTTCTGTAGTCCTGTCGGATTATATCCCGTGAATGTTCTCGTAGCTGTTGAGCTATGTCGGCCAGGTATTGTAACCTCTTTGGCGTTGTAGTTTTGGAGTTATCCACTCCGGACTATGTCCTTAGTCAGTTAGTATAAATTGGTGGTATTATCTAGCTATTACCGTCCCGTAGACTCGTGTCTCGGTTTGTCAGTGCTCCATTATCCGTTTCGTTGCACACTTAGTGCTTCTCATCCTGCTGCTGCTTGACTAGCTATGTTCTCGCGACTGCTAAGCATATCGCCTCATGCTGTTGTAAATTCCGGTCTCCTTGTGGTTAGAATTCTCATTTTACCGCTATTAGATGCAGGTATTGTTGCTCATCCGGGATCCGCCTCCGGGGTTTCCAATTCTTAGGATGTACTGTATGACAGATTTCTGTCTTTCATACCAGATCGGGCTTCCCCGAGTTAGAGAGGTCCTTCCCTTTCTCTGCGTTTCTTTTCCGAGTTATAATATGGGGGATGTGGAGGGTGGGTCTGATGTTGTAGGTATCCGGTACACACCGGGAGTTCCTAACTAGCGTATCTCTCACGCTATCACTCTGCCCTTAGCCCTAAGCTTCTAATTCCTAACTCGGTAAAACTCGGTATTCTAGTCATCAAGCGATACTTCGCTCTGATACCACTTTTTGTAACACCCCAACTGTTAATCCCGTCACTACCGTCTAATCATCTCGTACTTCTATACAAACGCAACGGATAATCCATACACAATAAGGGTGATACAATGCCGTTAGTCACCCACGTGACTAACAAGGCCTACTACCTATACAGTATCGGTCCGATGGACCGGAATAACCGAGTACAAAACAACTACAATACAAACTCCAATCCCAAACTGAGTATACATAGTTCTCCATTCAAATAGTACTCTAGTTTACAATCCAATATATCGAGTCACTAAGGTACAAATCCAAAATACAATACTCCTCACGAGTTTATACAAACTTATCAAGAGTCTATCCTCCTACCCATGTTCTCACAATTCTACATGTTCTCTAATACATAAGGGTGCACCTCTTGGTACACCGGTAATTCAAATGGGCTACAAGCCCGTATACAACAATTCACTATCCAAGGTAATCCCTAGCTAACTAAGCATAACAGTCCGATCTAACTCTTGACTTCTTAGCTTTGGAGGAGACCAAAGTGCTCTTCTTCAAGCTTGAAAATGGGCTACACCACAGTGATGAAAGTGGTGTTTTTTGATTTTGAAAAGAGAGGAATACTCTCCTAAGTGGTAGGAGTTCAATGGTGTAATTTTTATTGGATTTGGACAAGATTTGAGCCTTGAACAAGAGGAGAGAAGGAGGGAGCTGAGTGTGGCTTAGAAAATCGCCATTACAAGGCTGGAAGAAGGAAAAGACTTCAGATGAAGGGGAGAAAAATTGTAAGAGGGGAATGAGAGTTAGGAGAGAGAGTTTGCATTTGCTTTTCTACTTTTATTTTCTTGTCCTTTTGTGCATAAAGTAAAATAAGAGAGGGGAGGTGTAGGCTGGCAAAAACGTGCCCCATTTACAAAATAAGTCCGGCCACTTATATTACAAAGGGAGGGTTAATTTTTTCCTTATTACATTTACACCCCACAACTTCCCGTTTTTTGCAATTCACTCCCGGAACCCGTTTTCCAGAATTTCCTCGTTTAATTAATTTTATTGGTGCTAGACCTTCACTAATGTTTATCTATAGACATTTGATTGACAAGAATTATTACGGGTCTATTTAACCCGCTTAAAGTCGCGTTTTCCCGGTTTCCTCGAAAACACGCTTTAAGGTTCGTTTATGTTTTTAATCCGTTTTCTTTGGGAATGGTTCCTATTATTTAGGCATAATTAAGCCTTCGGAACCCGCCTAGGATCCTAGTCAAGGTCACATAACTCCTCTGGTTATGTAACACTCATTTTTACAATTTTCGCTTTTTAAGCGTTTTCTCTTTTCTTTTGGTTTTATTTTCTTCACCAATATGCCTTAGACACCATTAGGCCCTTAAATACCATATTATAATAATTTTAATCACTATAATTAAGTTCGGAGATTTTCGCTCATCGTTATGTGTATTGGTGGATTGTGTGATTAATGTTTATTTTGTCCTTCTTCCTACTGTGGGATCATATTCTTAATGGCTGGTTGTTGTTGTGTGTTATATCTGCTCAAATGTTTGAAATAAATATGAACTTTACAAGGTGGGATAGTGATTTACTCAGTTTCATTGATTTTTGCGGTCCCTTTTATGTCTTGTTAATGTTTTCTCACCGCAGATATTGATGGCCAAGACTTTGGGATTGGGAACGATATGACATAGTTGGTTCACATTATAACAAACATTGACTTTAGTTTTAATAACATGATAGTTGGTATTTTGCATCAATACAATTTTGGAGTTTTTAGCATATATATTATTTCATAAAGGTTTATAAAGGATACATTTTACGATCTGTTTTAAGGTGAGTGAGTGTGGCGATAATACCATGGTTTAGGTTTATATTTGCTGCCAATTTTATTTATTATATTGTTTATGAAACTTTAATTAAGTATTCTTATAAATATTGGTTGTTACATATTGATTGTAAACCCGTTGACACTGTGAAAGTGTTATGTTTAGTGCGGACATGAGACATAGCTAGTTCAATAAACGAAGAAACCTTAATGAAGAATGTAACCATATTTCAATGTTTGGTAGTTTAATGCATGATGTTGTGCACCAGGCTGAATATCTGTTATACAATTGGACTCGTTAGTTGGTTTCAAAGAAATCCAGGTCCTGAACACTTGAAATTTGTCAAGAGGATTTTCCATCACCTTCAGAGCACAAAACTATGTGTTATGCTATGACGAAGGTAACTTGAACCTTGTTAGGTATACAAATCTGACTAGGGAGGAGCACTGGATGAGCGCAAGTCCATTATAGATATGCATTTATACAGAATGATAGAGCTGTCTCATGGTGTAGTGAAAAACAATCATGTTCATCACTTTTGACCACGAAGGTTGAGTATGTAGCTTCGTCACAAGCTTCTCAAGAGGTACTTTGGTTGCATAGATTCATGAAGCACTTGGGAGTCAACAAAAGTGTAAAGAATTCAGTGCTTATTCTTAGTGATAGTATGGCTGCACTAGCTTATGTCAAACACCAGACCAAACACATCCAAATGAGATATCATTATATATGTGAATATGTTTATGAGAAAGGAAATATTTCCTTGCAGCATGTATCTACTAAAGGTATCATAGCAGATCCGCTAACAAAGCCATTATTGTTAAACCCTTCCACAATCATATTAGACATAGTAATGTGGGGGTGAGGATAGCGTGTGGGGGTGGGGGTTTAGAATGTAAGCTTCATAATATTATTAATGAAAATCTAATTCTCTGCAACATTTTGTTTTTCAAATAGCTTGTTGTGGATTGATGTCAATGAACTAGAAGCCTTTGTACAAGCTCGTAATAAGGGACATGATCTTGCTCGTGAGGGTAACAAATTATCCGTCAAGCTGCTACATGGACTTCTGAACTAGCTAGCGTTTGTGAAGTATAGAAGGAAATCAAATTTGAATTTGCCGCAATGGATACATTGTAATTCAGTAATTATTGTTCAGTCCCATAAGTGAATTTCAATTATATTCGGCCCAATATTTTTTTAATATTAAGGATTGAGCCGAATATAATTCTTTTTTGCCTGGATCTTAGATATACAATAAAATATTATAAATTAAATAACAAATCTAAGATTTATAACACAAAAGTTTCTTTCTATTATTTATTATTGTGTTGGATCCACAATGAATCCTATGGATCTCTAGGATTGGTGTATTCTTATATCTATAGATTATTCCATCCCGTAGGTTAGGGTCATCGATATCGAGTCAAGTATATGAATCTTTCCTACCCATCCTGCATACTGTCCCCTTCGTTCGTATGTAGTATTTGGACTAGAAAATTTTTGTTAGACGAAAATAAAAATGTACATTAAAAGAAGAGATGAAAAGTTTCCTCTCAAGACATGCTTTCCCATACAAGTGGTCAACATCATTAGATATATGTTATCATGAAGTTAGGCCTAAATTTGCTTAAGGGGCCTAAGTTAGTGGGAGACTTTTGTAGTCTACATGAAAAGGTTATTAGTTCAACCCACATGGGACATTATAGAAAGGTTTTCATACACATGTAAGTTCATTTTACTTGAGTGGGAGGTGTTAGTGTGAACCATTTAGACTCGTGTGGGTGGAATTTGACATCCCCTGTGTAAGATAATTTCCCACAATGTACTTAAATATGATACATGCTAGTGACCTTATAGATACGAATGGATTGTTCCAACTCCTTTGTTGTGTAATTCAATCGTTTTCATTGGCACCTTTAACCTAGGCCATAATGGCGGTAACGATGATGATGCCCCGGAAGAATTACCAAGATTCCATGGACTTAACGTGT
Source organism: Limonium bicolor (assembly GCA_023374045.1). NCBI lineage: Eukaryota > Viridiplantae > Streptophyta > Magnoliopsida > Caryophyllales > Plumbaginaceae > Limonium > Limonium bicolor. The sequence continues at coordinate 209,934,895 of CM041779.1, read as the reverse complement.
AGTAGTACCTTATGGAACAGTGGTTGTTACTATTAGGGTATGACGCTGAAGTAAAATGAAAACTGTATAGTTGAAGGATCTGGATTGATCTTGGTTGTCGAACAAAAATTGGACTTGAGGTGCAAACACCATATTTTTGATGCCTCATTCTTGCCGATAATTAGTTTTGGTGTGAAGTTATCAAAGCCACGTTGCATGACCTATTTGCATCATTTTGACCAACTGTTTTATAAGTTTTTTTTTGGTAACAAATCGGGCAGATTGCCATTTTATTGATTAAGTGATTGTAGTACTGTCCTCATCAAGCTGAGGCCGAATTACATTAGGAGGGGAGTCAAGAACCCAGCAACCAGTGCCCCAGCTTAAGCCAAGTTTGGCAAGCGTGTCCGCGGCCTTATTAGCAAGACGGGGTGTATTATCTACTCTAAACCCAGGATTATACTCAAGGAGCTTTTTACATTCCAGAACATAAGGCTTTAAGGGGTGGCTAAAGGGGCAGACATCTAATAACTCAGTTAACACAATGGAATCTGTGTAGAAGGAAACATCCTTGAATCCTTTCCTTTGGCAGATCTGAACAGCGTGGAGAAGCGCCACCGTCTCAGCATGGAGTGCAGATTGAGGATCAAAACCAGCAACAAAACCAGTCATCCACCTTCCTTGATGATCTCTGCAGAGTCCACCAGCAGCAGCTTTACCTCCTGCCACGTTATTAAAAGCACCATCAATATTGAACTTAAAGGAGTTAACCACAGGTGGGGACCAAGAGTTTACTTCCCTTTGTTTACTGCTGGAAACAGGTGCAGCACCTTCGACCCTTCCCATGGAATTTCTTAAAGACCAGACCCTGCGATTTTGGAAAACAGCTAGGGGAATATTCTGAAACTGGAGAAACATGTTAGATTCATCTCCAAAAACCTTCTTATTTCTCCAAATCCATAGATTATAACAAGTGATGGGGAATAGAGAATTTAAGTTATCTTTCATTAAAAACTGCCCACTGTTAAGAAAACCAGAGGATAACCAGTCACGTAGACTGGAATTATAAAAACTGGTTTTATGTCTATGCTTAAGCAGCCTGTCCCAAATTCGTTTTGCAATGGGGCAGTCACGAAAGACATGCAAAACAGTCTCCTTCTTACCGCAGAAATGACACGAATTATCGCTAGTAAAACCAAGCTGCATCCTCCTATCGTTAGTCATCAATCTCTCACTAACCAATCTCCACATAAACAGTTTGATACACTCTTGCACTTTTAATTTCCAAACCTTATCCACGAGAGAGACAAAAGAAGGGCTCAAGGAGCCATCATAATCACACTCAGCAAGCATATTATAAGCAGATTTAACACTGTAAAGACCATTAGAATTTATGTGCCATGATAAGAAATCAGAAGTACCACCTCTGAAGACATAAAATCTGGAAAGCAAGGAAACACAATGGGCAGAAAGGAACTCATTTAACTTTTCCCATTTCCATCCTGTCTCTGAATTCCAATAATCAGCAACTACATCATCCAGCATAGAATTCGGAACTTGTTTAATAGCTAAATCAAGCAAGCAAGGAGAAATCAGCCAAAAGTCAGTCCAGAATTTAACTGTTTCTCCATTCCCTACCACCCATTTAGCTCCTTTCTCAATAATATCCGAACATTTCTATACACTTTTCCAGTTTGGTGAGCACTTCTTAGGTGGATTAACAGAATATTTTCGCAGTAGAATTTTATGGCATAGATTAGAGGGATTGCTAACCAAGTTCCAGACAAATTTACCAAAACAGGCACGGTTAACAGTTTTGGCTTTACGAAGTCCCAAGCCACCCTTCAGCTTGGGTAAACAAAGAGTATCCCAACCCACATCATGATATTTCCTTTTATAGGACCCATGCCCCCAAATGAAGTTTCTGCATAATTTGTCAATCTGGTCACAAACAGAGCTAGGGAGAAGCTGGCACTGCATAACATGAATCGGAATAGAGGATAGTACACTTTTAACCAGACATATTCTGCTCGCCATGGAGAGAGTATTAATTTTCCAGCCCGACAGGCGATCTTGAATCCTAGAAATGAGTGAACTATAATCCCTATTGGATGTATTACCTTGGAGGATAGAAACTCCCAAATAATGCCCAAACTTCCTTGAAATTGACATTCCAAACTCTTTCTCGATGATTCGGGCCCTTTCGGGGGAAACATTGTTTGAAACTAAGATCGAAGATTTTTCGTAGTTTACCTCTAGACCTGATGCTTCACAAAACTCAGCAAGACATTCATGCATCAATCTGATTTGCCTAGGGCAGGCACTACCAAACAAGACCAAATCATCTGTAAAAAAACAGTGGGAGACGGAGGTATCCTTCTTACCCATTGACAGAGGTTTCCAGGACTTACAATTAACCAATCTGTTTATCATTTGGGAGAGGCGTTCCATGCAGAGCACAAATATAAAAGGGGAAAGGGGATCGCCCTGGCGAATACCTCTAGCAGCAGAAAAGAAATTAGAAATATTACCGTTCCAGCTAACTTGGAACGACACAGAAGAGATGCAAAACATAATTAAGTTCTTAAGGGATTGAGGAAGTGTAACGCCCCTATTAACCATAAATACAGCGGAAATAAAACTCTAAGGCGATTACAGACCATCGGGTTCCAAACACCCGGCACCAAACCTCACCAATTACAACTTACAATCCACAACAGCTACGGTCTGAACTCGAGAAAAACTTAACACAAACATAATAGAAATTAAACACATTAACTCTCCACAAAACCTAGTCCCATCCCAAACGCTCATTCTCTTCGTGGCCACCTGTAAATCAATTCGTACCTGCAAGATGAAACCAAGCAGCCCCCCCAAAAGGGGCGGGTCAGTTCCCTGGAATGGAACTGGTACAATTCTCCAAAAACAAACTTATAAAACATAACTCTTCAAAATAAACAGTAACATGAAAACAAACTCTTAAAAGTAAAACAGAGATAAAGCACCTCAAAACAATCAAGTTAAAGAGAAAAGAAAACAAGACAAAGATAGAGATAGAGAACTTCCAAAACAAGTCATCCACTTAAGTAGTCACACCACATAGTTAGTAAGCATCCATTGTTGATGTTAGAACCAATTCCCATTAGGAGTAGAAAAACCCAGATAGTCACAAAGGACTAGGAATAATAAGATAGATCCAAGAACTCAAGAGTGGAATAATTCAACTGGGAGAGATGGCCCCCACCGCCAATCACGTCCTTTTAGGACAGGGGATATACAACCCCTCACTGTTTATCACGTCCACTAAGGACAGGGGATATACAGCTCCTCACTGTCTATCACGTCCACTAAGGACAGGGGATATACAGCCCCTCACTGTCTATCACGTCCACTAAGGACAGGGGATATACAGCCCCTCACTGTCTATCACGTCCACTAAGGACAGGGGATATACAGCCCCTCACTGTCAAATATCAATGCCCCTATGGGCGAGGGATATACAGCCCCCTACTGTTACCATTAAAGACGCGCGCACATCGAAAGAAAGATTTCCAAGATTGACCTTTTCCAAAAGTCCCGCTAGATCACCAACTACCCAGAGCAATACCAAAACACTCAGTCCTACAGAGTGCAGAAGCGTAAGTACGAGAAAACACTCAGCCAATGTCTAACGGGCAACCAAGTAGAAGAAACCAATACCCAAGTGAGTTCCACATCCAAGGCTCAGTTAGTCACACAAGCTGAGTTAGTCACACAACCATTTTTTTCTTAGAAATTCCTCTTGAAGTCAGTTAGCGTTTTCCAAAACATTCCACAAGTCAACCATTAAAAATATCGGAGTACGAGAAATCGTACAAAACATTCCATAAAGTCCAAAACACATCAAGCTGAGTACGAGAAATCGTACAAAACATTCCATAAAGTCCAAAACACATCAAGCTGAGTACGAGAAATCGTACAAAACATTCCATAAGGTCCAAAACACAACAAGCTGAGTACGAGAAATCGTACAAAACATTCCATAAGGTCCAAAACACAACAAGCTGAGTACGAGAAATCGTACCTGGGTAACGCTGTAGCAGTTCTAATCAACTTGCGCAAACAATCAGTACTCTGAAGAATATTAAAGGTAATCCATCATCAACCACTCGTAGCCTATGTTACGCTTAAATAAACTCCTTACTCTTATTTCAAGGTCTCAATTATCCTTTAAGCCCTCACTCAAATGTTATGTATAATCTTGACTTGTCTGAGAACGTTGTATTACTCAAGGTTGTAAGACCAAGGAATGTATTTTATCAACACTAGTTAATTGTTCCACCCTTATCCACTTTACCCATACTTAACCTTAATTCCCACATTAAAGACCCTAATAACATAAGGGCATTATACGTTATTCAATCAAGTCTTAGAATTTCAATAACAATTCTTAAGCACAATACTTTTACTCTTACTTTAGGACATACATCGTGTTATGACCAATGATGGGTTTATCTTAGAATACTATACTATTATTTCACAATTTATTGACTGTGTATCTTTATCAATATCTACTAGATAATCCATTATAACTAAGTCTTCCCCCTTAACTTAATTAAGATCTACATCCCGCATACTGAAATCGTAGTGTTGTAGATGCATTTTAGTATAACTTATTTGAGCTACTAAACTCAATTATCTTATCTTTAGTTCAGAATGGCCTTTAACTACAACCATCTATTAATCTTGTCATAAGTTGTTAAATTACTTTCATCTTGAAATAACCATATTATAGTTAACTCAAACTTATCGAACTCTCACATTTAGTATCCACAAGGTATATTTACTTAGCCATAACTTTATAATAAGGTGTCTTAAGATAACCTTTTATGTATCCTTACTTACATTTAATTCCCTAACTGTTTTTACTTTTACACACATTCTCTCTATAGACCATGTATAATCCTTTTATATTAAACTTCGTTAAACTCAAGTCTTAAATACATTTTATATTGTTTACAAAACCTAAAGTTTCAAAAGAATAACTTAATAAATCAATTCCCTTTATTGTATTTAGGATGGACATTATATCTTAGCATGAGGTAGAATTTATCAAAGAATTAAATTCTGGTTCGTAAGTGAAATTGTCAATTACTTAATAAGATAATATATTCTGAACAATCTCCATACCTTATATTCAAATGACACATTAATATTTCCAGTGTCAAAAGGTAAATCAATATAATCTCTTATGTAACCTAATTTCATCTAATTAAAGGTTTAAAGATTTTAAGTATCTAATTTCTATTTACAAACCTCCTTATAAATTCTAACTAAATACATTACTTAACTATAAACTCACATCCTGAATATTGGTGTTAAATGTATTTATATGGCTTAACTAGTTGTAAGAAACTTAAGGATTATTATTTAGATTAAATTCCTAATCATAGTTTAATGTAGTTTTATATCATAATCCCTTTTAATGATTTTATCTTAAAATATTAAGTTATTACTCAATACTATAAATATTAAGAAATAATTAAATCTAGACTTATTTATCCTCTTCACATTTAGATGTAAAAGTAACTCATTTATTTTATTATTGTTTATATAATAAACATTTAAATGTAAAAATATTTCATTCATTTTATTATTAATTATATAATAAGATCTATTTGTGTAACACTTTATGTAAACTAATTACAAATATTCCTAAATTTTAACTTATTAATTTCTTAACCAAATTATAGATTTACATTGTGGTCATTGACTAAATATATACGTGTATTTAAATACTGTTTATATAAATCTTAGAAATTCAAAGATAACTAAAAACTCAACCTATAACCATAAATTAATACCACCTCATATAATATTCTTTTATTAGTATCATGTAGAGGTTTAGTTTAACTCATTAATTCCTTCATATCCTATTTTCTATAAGGTATTTTATTTCTTTATTTATTTATTTATCGTATATATATATATATATTTATATATATATATATATATCCTTCCTATTATATTTCTCACAAGGAATGTTATTTCCTTTATCTATTTTTATTGTATTTATATATATATATATATATATACATATACCTACATATATTAAGATTTATCCAGAACATTCTTTAAGAAATTCTATTGTATTTAACTATATCTAATATCTTTTAGACATATCCAAAACTGATTTATGGTTTATAAAATAAAGTATTTCCCTTAGCTTTAGTTAAACATATTAGCTTCCATATTATATATAAATAGAATGTAGTTTAGTTAAATTCCTTGATTTAATATAAGTTTCTATTTATTTCTCTCATATAATATATATATAAATATATGTAACAATTTTTACTTCACTTAAAGTTAATACCCAAAATATTTATAAACATACTGTATTAAATGTTAATTAGTCTTATTATATTTTCCCCAACCTATAAAGTTCATTAATCAACTATACTTTAATTTTGATTACATTAAAAACCATATATTATAAGTTATTCTTATGAAAAACTCACAAACACAATTTTTAAAACCTTTACCATTGCTCAAAATTCCCAAATTTAATATACAGTAACTATAACACTTTAGACATATTATAAAATTTTTATTTCATAAAAATATCTTTTTAATTTAGCCAAATAATTCCAGAAAACCCGTAACTTGTAAAAATCATAACTTATGTTTAAAAACTCCAAAACCATAATAATTTACATCAAATAAACTAGATAAAATAAGGAACCTATGGTTAAAATTTCAAGTCAAAATACATTCGGGAAGATATTTAAATTAACCCAACAAGTTAAGACTATTTACTGGAATTTATTAAAACCCTTATAAACTAAATTCTGGAACGTTTTAATCTCGCCGTCCAGATCTTATAACTACGATCGGACGGCCCTAAATCCCCGAGTTCTTCAGCGCAGAGTTAAACCCAGTCGAGTACTAAATCGACGATTCCTCACAATCTACAGAACGAAATCGCGTGATTCTTGTTTCTATGGATTCGTAATCAAATTTCGGTTCTATTGGTATCGGTTTCCCCAATTATAATGCAGTGTTCATCAAGATTCGAATTCGATTTCGAAAGTTAGGGTTTATCTCGGTACAGAATAAAATCGAATACAATTCCTCCAAATTCTCCTAGCCTAACACGAAATTGACTAAATTGGCACATGGGTTAGGACGACAATGAAGTATAGATTAGCAACAATGGAATAATTTGAGGAAACACTCACCGGAATTGCAATATCGGAGGAGAATTCGAGAACGGGTTCTGGAAAACTCGAATTTCCGATCAGTTCGTGAAGCCAACTTCGAGGATCTATAAGTTATTGTACAGATCGATTTAGGCTTTGTTAATTGGCTCAATAGAAAGATGAAACTTAGCTCTACACATTGATAACTAGAACTAATCCTAACTTGCACCATACAAAAAGATATTGAAGCTACAAAACACGAGTTTACCTCTCTGTTTCGGTGTTATTTTATGTGCTGTTGAAACCGAAACTTTAGACCTCTATATCTCCCAACTGGTTGCGATTTAGACTTGGGCATAAACACGAAAATTGTAGAGGGATTAGAGATCTTTACAACGAGCTAAAGAAATCGAATTTTGGTCGATTAACGAAGAAGTTATGATCGACGCAAGTTACCTGAAAACGAAGGGAATTCTGGAATTCTGGAAACAGTCTCGCAAGGTGGCTACTTTGGCTCGATTTTCCGGTTGACTCAGAAGGATCTAGGGTTTGTATGAGTAATGGTTGGAAAGAGGAATTGTAGTAGAAAAGACTGGTGAAGACGGCATGGAAAAATATTGAGTTATGTGAAAGTTATAGCCGTCTAAAGTTAGGGCTAGGAAGTGAAATCGGTTACGAAAATCAGGGAAGGAAATCGGCTAAGTGTGGGCGACCCATTACAGAGTGACACGTGGCACTTCTTAAAATTTTGATTCAAAACTTCAATCTAGCATAACTTTGGCTAGGATGATCCGTTTTTGACGTTCTTTTTATCGATCTTCATGGTTTTTCATAACCTATTTATTGGTATAGGTTTCATGACCTGGTTTGACCATTCTCAAAAAGTCAACTCTAGCAAGGCTTAATAAGCTTTAAGGTTTCTAGAATTTTATATTGACTTTTATATTTCAAAACAATGTTCCAACACTTCCTAAAATCTTTATAATATATTTGGAGTGTTTAATAATTTTCCCAAGATTTATTGACTTATAAATCTTATTATTAAATTCATAATACTATATAATAATATATAATTAGGAGAAAACCCCTAAATAAATTTCACAACCCCATATAATAATTTAATATTCATAATTCCATATAATAATTTAATATTCCTCATTCCATATAATTTAATACTTAATAATATTATTAAAGGTTTAATAAAAGAAATCCCCTAAATTAATTTAAATTAATTTAGGGGTATTTCAGGAAGACCAATACAGTTCAGTGTGTCTTTTATAAATTCCCAAGAGAGAAAATCATAGACTTTTGTGAGGTCGATTTTCATGGCAACAAAGCCATCTCTAGCTTTCGTATGATCCATGAAATGAACAGCCTCTTGGACTAGGATGATATTCTCAAAGATGCTACGCCCCGGCACAAAGCTAGCTTGAGAGTCGGACACCCACCCAGCCATAAACGGTTTGATTCTGTTTGTAATAACTTTGGCCAAAATCTTATACTGAACTTGACAAAGGGTGATCGGACGAAACTGTTAAACATCAATAGGGCTGGGAACTTTTGGAATAACAGAAATGATGGTTTCATTCAGTTTGGGATCAAAGGATTGGGACAAGAAAGCCATTCTAACAAACTCAATATCCTTAGGAGAAACAAGATCCCAAAATTGTTGGAAAAAACCGGCAGGAAAGCCATCTTTTCCAGGAGCCCTATACGCCTTCATGCTAGCAACAACATTTTTAATTTCCTTAATGCTAACCTGAGAGGACAGACCATCATGGTCATACTGGCTGATAGCATCAAAATCATGCCCCTCAAGAAGGTAGCAATTACCAGCCTTCTTACTGAAAAGCTTAGAAAAATGGTTTTTGAGGAGCTGACCAATTTCTTCATTGCTAGAGACCCATGACCCATCAGGACCTAGAAGCTTATGGATTCTATTCATCTGACGTCTGATGGATGTTCTAGTATGGAAATACGCAGAGTTCTTGTCACCTAAGGTAATCCATCTATCTCTTGACTTCTGATGCCAAAGACTTTCTTCTCTAAGGAGCCAAACATCGAGGTCATGGACAAGCTTCTTCCCCAAGCCCCTAAGATGATCCCCTCTACCCTCATCTATCAGTTTTTGAATACCCCTAAGCCTAGCCAAAATACGCCTCTTATTCTGGATAATATGACCAAAACATTTTTATTCCAAAAGATCAAATGATGACGAAGACCATCCATGGCAGTACTAAGATCAGAGACATTATTCCAATTTTGATGAACAGTTTTTGAGAAATCATGATGAGTTGACCAAGCTGCTAAGAATTTAAAAGTTCTAGAGTTAGGAAGACGGGAACAGTTGGACCTTAAAGAAAGAAGGATTGGACTATGGTCCGAGGAAGTTCTAGGGAGAACTTTAGCTATGGCATCAGGAAACAAAGAAAGCCAGTTAACAGAGGCACAAAATCTATCAAGGCGGGCACAATGCCGACCATTGGACCAAGTGAACCTATTACCATGGGACCTAATGTTTACTAGCTGACTTTTATGAAACCAAGCAAGAAAATCTTTATCAACCCCACCGTTCGCACCACTTTGTATGTTTCTATCCTGAGCATCAAGCGTAGCGTTAAAATCCCCACCAAATAACCAGGGGATTCTGTTAGGATTATCAAGTTGATTAAGTTGATCCTAGAGATGTTTTCTAAGAGCTACATTAGGTCTAGCATAAATGGCTGTGAACAAAAATGTTCCTTCCCATTGTCCATAGAAGCATGAATGTATTGCAGATCATAGTGAAGAATACATAGATTAACATGATGCCTCCATAAGACCCAGATACCACCACTAAATCCCTGAGCATCAACCCTAAATGATTTCTCAAAACCTAGCTTAGAACAAACAAAATCAGCAGAGGAGCCACTGATGCGTGGTTCAAGCAAGATTATAATATCAGGATGCTCACGACTAATTAAATCTTTTATAGATCGGTGAAAACTAGGCTTGAGCGCCCCTCTAACATTCCAGATTAGAATTTTACTCATAAGAAAACGAATAACTTACAGAGAGGAAGAAGACTAGGGATGACTCCGTCCTGGTCGGTCCTTAGCATCCAATCGGGGCGGGTCGCTACTACCATGAGGATTGGTAGCGTGAACATTCGAATTGCGCTTCACCGGAGCTTGACGGGATAGAGCAGCAGAAGAGGGGTTAGGACGTGCGAGAGAGTTCACCTTGGGCGGCGAGTTGGAACCGGGGCTGCTACGCGTCGATTCCATGGCAGACTTATCAGAAGGATCGCGAGTCACCTATGGAGGGGGATCAGTAACTAGCGGAATGTTATCACTGGTCTGAGGAGGTTTTTGCGAGTGTGATTCTGGGTCCTCCAGAACCGAGAATCTGGATTTGCCTTCAGTTTTATCTCGACTGAGATTATTTTGCAGCTGGGGTTTTTTAGGGTTTCTGGATGTGTTCCGTTTCTTGGGGACCATCCAGTCGCCATAATCCTCCTTTATAAAATTCAATTCCTCTTGATTCTTTTCCCGAACAAGGTTAATACCAACCTCCTGCTGAATTTCGCCCTCAGTGTGTTGGAATGGACAATCTGCGTCCTTATGTCCATAACACCCACATTTGAAGCAGACTAAGTGAAGACCTTCATACTCAATCTTCATGATTTTACGACGAAATCTGTATTTTGCCAAGAGAGGCTTTGTTAGGTCCACTTTAACTGCTACCCGAGCCATCCTTGATTTCCCAAAACAAGAGGGTGACAGATCGACTCTCTTTACCCGTCCAACCCTTGACCCAAGAATGCTCAAGAACTCCGTATTATAGTATTCACTGGGGAGGTCGGGAAATCGAACTAATACCTCGAGACTAGAAAGAGCTTCTGAACTGGGGTTAAAATTGGGTCTCCATCTTCGGATGGTGAGATAATGGTCCATTATCGGCCAAGGGCCTTCCGTAAGGACAAACTGAAGATCTTCAGGATTCGAGAAATTGACTCTAAAGAAACCGTTGGTGAGGTCGTCAATACTGAACTGCCCGTGGAGTCGCTAACGATTCTTCAATCTATCGTAGAGGATTGGCTACGGAACCTTTTGTTCAAAATATTATTTTTTGACAGAAGAGTGAAAGGAAATATCCTGGTGAAGTGTAAAGCAACAAAAGCTTTCGTAGGTGAAGTCTTCAACTAAAGAAACTTTCGTGGGTGAAGTCTTCAATAACTGAGATTTCTGTCGAAGATGCTTACTAAATAGAACTTGTTACATATCTTACCAATAGAAACATTCCGTGAGGGAAATAATTAATCGCAACAAATATATGTAGGAAATGATATCCTTTAGAAACGAAAACTCTGGAATATGATGTCCGTCTATGAAATATTTACAACGAGTATACCATTTTTCCTTCTGTGATATTTTTTTCAGCAACAAAATTTGTTTTTCTAACAGAAAATTTAATAAGGACCTAACTTATTTCCATGAAATATTCCAACATAATTTTTCCTTATTAGTGATGTTTTTTGCCTGATATTTCAGCTACCAGCCTGGAGATTGTGCACGCCGGCTGCGTACAACAATCGTGCGGCAACCTGAATTGGCGGTCTGTCAGCAGTCCAGTCAGCAATCCAGTCTGCTGACTGGACTGCTTTTTATTATATTAACTTTAAATTATTGTATCTTATAAAATATAAGTCCAAATGTAAAAAAAATATATCATTGTTCATCTAAATTCACGCTCTTCAAAACAAGACCAGACATGGATGTGTTTTGAGAACTTTAAAAATTTATATAATTTATATTAATTACATGTATATATCCATATATATATATATATCAATAAGACTTATGATTCATAACATCATTTTAGTGTATCATAATATTACTTTTAATGAATCATAATATCAAAATTAATAAATCATATCTTTATTTTAGTGTATCATCGCAAACATATAAGAATAAATTCTTTTACACAATAATACAACACAAAATAATATTTGGTATGTATGAAAAATACGCGATTCGTCATATAAGGTTTAAAATACACCATACAACAATGATAATACACTACAAAACAATAATGATTTTTATCGGTTCCGAAGTTTGTTATCTAATTCACCACTTATTAGTTAATGAATCATAATATCAATTTTAATAAATCATAATATCAAAATTAGTGAATCATGTTTTCATTTTAGTGTATTATCGTAAATATTAAAAATAAAAATTTCAAACAAAATACAATATAAAACAATATTTGGTATGTATGGAAAATACATGATTCGCCATATAAGGTTTAAAATACACCATACAACAATAATAATACATTACAAAACGATAATGATTTTTATCAGTTCCGGTATTCGTAATCTAATTCACCACTTATTAATTAAAGAATGATAATATCAATTTTAATGAATCATAATATCAAAATTAATGAATCATATTATCATTTTAGTGTATCATCATACACATGTTTAAAGTTGTCAAAACATATCCATGACTGATTTTGTTTTGAAGAGCTTAAATTTAGGTGAACAATGATATAAATTTTTTTTCATTTTGGACTTATATATTAAAAGTTACAACAATTTAAAATTAATATAATAAAAAGTAGCCCAGTCAACAAAAATAATCCAGCTAGCAGCTGAATGGACTGCTAAATGGTTAGAGCGTACGAAGCATCGGTGCGACCAGCCCGTTACTTCGAATTTGCGTTCAGCTACACAATTTTCCTCAAATTATACTTTTCTTATGGCGATAGAGATACATTTTTTTATCTAGTAGACGAAAATAGCATTCGCTCTTTCTATTATTCAGTATTGAATTTCTTAATGGTTATGAAACCCTAGGATTATCTGCATGACTATGCATACAGAAAAATTCCCTTAATCCTAACAGTTCTTAGACATTAGTAAGGTAGAAGGAACGAAATAACAAGTACGCTAGCTGAAAATACAAGAGGCCTAACTAGGGGTCAGCATTTGGATTGGATAATTTGGATTTATCCAAAATCCAAATTAACCGATTTTTTTTTTGGATTTTTAACCGAATTTTAAGACTGAATTTAAAATTTCGGTTATTCGGATATCCTAATTATAATTCGGTTTGGATTTCAGTTTTAACCCTGTGAAATTCGGTTAACCGAATTATCCAAACTTTTTTTTAAAAGAAAAATCCCTAAATCTTTCCTTAATAGTTAATACTCTTTAAACATGACAAATAAAACGTCAAAATTCAAAATCCTATCTCGCATTGCTCCAATCATTCAATTATATAATGTCATACTATTCTTTTTTCGTAAAATTAATTATATATAATATAACTGGTTGTTTTGGAACATCGTTAATCGTTGCTCACCCCTAGTTTGATGTAACTAGTCTAATGTTTGAGTGAGTTCTTTCTGTTAGTGTTGTGATGAATTGACAACTAGGGAATTCACAATTTTCTAGCCGCTTATGGTTATTACTGCTGCTGATGATGAAAATGAAAGAAAAAAATGTGTTTAGTTTTTTTTTTAAATTCGGTTAACCGATTTATAAAATCGGTTTTTGGTTTTTTTTTATTTCGGTTAATTGAAATCCAAACTGAAGGAAATTTTGGATTTCGGTTTTCGGTTTTCAACTTAAAAAAAATTTGGATTTCAGATAATTTGGATTTCGGTTAATTCGGTTTGATCAAAATTTGGATAATTCGGTTAAAAAGCGAATCAACCGATATCCAATTATTTTTTACAATTTGGATTTTGGTTAACCGAATTATCCAAATGCTCACCCCTAGGCCTAACCTTTACTTTCATACTCCATACATACTCCTAATAGTCCGCCGTTACGACCACCAAATAATGGTTGAAAACCGAGTAGAGAAGATTTATCATACAATATATACACATAAGTGAAAGTGTTGGACCCTTGTGTGTTTTGTTAATGATGGAGTCTGTCTATGAATTGTGTACATCAAAGATAGTTAGAGGTGGAAGTTCGGGTCAATCGGTTCAGGTTCGAGTCAATCGGTTCGGGTCAATCGGGTCGGGTGAATTCGGTTTGTTCGGGTTGAGTTTGGTTTGTTGAAATTTCAGGTCGGTTTGGATGACTTTCGATTTGGTTAACTTTCGGCTAGGGTGACTTCGGGTCGGGTAATTTTTGGTTCGATCAGTTAGCCTCTGGTTTATTCAGTTTTTTTGGGTCATGGGTCTAATTCGGGTCAATTATTCGGTTAAATTAAGTTGACATTACAAAATCAAGCAACTCAACAATCATGATATGTGAATTTGACTTCAATCAATCTCAACAAGTATGAATGTATATAAATGATTAATTTAAACTAATAATTATAATTTGCATCATGTTATTCTTTTGTACCAACTCTTAACATAACATAATTATTGATGTAGCTTTAGATTATTTAGTAGTTTCATTATTTTGAGATGAGTACAAATAATGTTTTTTAGTGGATAGGTATTAAATTTGTATCAAAGTGTAGTAACTTGGGTTTTCAATATATTAATAGTTAGCGAATGGAATTAGTTAATAAGTTTTGATGAGTTTTTTTACAGTAGTTAAAAGCGGTTAATGATGGAGAACTATTCAGAAGCGTGAGAATTTTGCTACATAGGTAAAAACCTTCAACTATATTAAACATTTATGCATTTTGCTAATAAGGAAGAATTATTCACAAGCAGTGGTGGAGCCAGAATGTAAATTATATGGGGTCACTAATTCTTCGAAGGAAAAAAATTATAACATATTGAGCATAGTTGGATTTGAACCCAGGATAATTCACTCAATATTTTTATCCCTTACCAATACACCACTAACAACTCTTTAATATATGGGGTTAAGTGACCCCACATGATCCCCCTTACATCCGCCCATGTTCACAAGATTGGATAGAGGCTTGAAAAATTTAAAATGAATAAAAACACCTTCAATATATGAATAGTAAGAATGATACGAATCACTGAAGAATTGGAGTCTAAATATAAAAATATATTTGGTTCTTATGAATCTATCATTAATGAGTAACACATTATCATCAATCATCATTAGTTGTGCGATTGGTGAAATTGCATGATAATTAATTACTCTAAAATTTTATAATGCAATATTTGTGGTATATTTAAAATAATTGTCTTGTATATAAGTTCGTTAATACTTTTTTATACGTACGTCACTTATTAAGCAATGATTAACTGTTTTATTTTCAGTGTCTCCAATAATTAATGCAATATATTCTTTCAGGTCACAATGGATATATTTATTCGGTCACACTGGATTTGGTTCGAATTCGGTTGGTTTCATTTGGTTTCAGTTCGGGTCATCGTCGGGTTATGGGTGACTTCGGTTCGGTTGATTTTGGTTTGGATGACTTCGGTTCGGATGGTTGTGGATTGTGTTTTGTTCTCGGTTTTACAATAATACGGCTCGGTTTGGCCCGGGTCGGTTTATTTTGGATTTTGGGTCATTTTTCAAGTTATAGTTTTCGGTTGAGATTCAGATTCGGGTCGGATTGGTTCGATCCAGTTTTTTCGGGTTCGGGTTACTTTTGCCAGGTCTAAAGATAGTAGTGTCCTTGCGACATCAAACACAATCCCGGGCAATCGAGTTCGTCGTTCAAATAAGGAGTCCATTGTTCAAAGAATGGGTCCATCGCTCAAAGGAGTATATCGTCCAAAGAAGGAGTCCATCGTCCAGTTGGTTGCAACTACTAGCGAAAATTAAGGAGCAAGTCGTGGCTGGTCGATGGCTGAACTCGCTAACACAATAGCTTAGATCGCAAAATAAGGTTCATGGAGTTCGAATAAAAATAGCACAAAGTTAAAGACCAAAGTTTAAGAATTGTGAATGTTAGTGGCCCAACTATTCAAGAGCTAACTCATTCGAGGGATCTAAGAGAGATTCTATTTAAGCACAATTGTTCTTAGTTGTCATTGCTTTTTTGTCAAGAAAATCAGCTAGCAATCTGATAGAGCATTGTATTTGAGAGAAGCTCCTATCATAGTCATTACTTAGTTGAGTGTTACATTAGAAAACTTGTTCTAGGCGGTTCCTAGATTATTTTCACTTTCCATTGAGCTTATCACAAAGTTAGTAAGGTTAGTGAGAGTAACTATTAAGCAGATTTCTTCTACTTAGCAGGCAGTGTAAACACTTTTGTGGTTATAAATAAAAGAGTCTATATTGTGTATTTCTGTTTATTGATCGAATCAATCCGTTCATTGAAAGAGTTAAAGTGTTTCAATGACTTACATCTTAGGACACTGTGAAGTCAGCCATCGATCCTATAATTGGTATCATAGCTACTGGTTCAGCTGACCCGAAAACCTCAACCTCATGGTGGATTTGTTTGCAAATCAAAACAACAAAATGCACTTCGAGTACCCTAGGCTAGCATCCATAAACTATGGCCATTGGAAGAATGAGATGGAACAACATTTGGAGTCCATAAACTCTGAGTTATGGGAGATCATCACAATGAAGGTCTTCTAGTTCCACCAAACATAAAGGATTAGACCTCAGTGGAAAGGAAGATATGTGAGCTCAATCATCAAGCACACTGTGCTATCTACACGTGTCTTTCTCTTCCTGAGCAGAGGCGAGTCAATCACTGCAAGTCTGCAATGAAGTGTGGAAAATCCTTCAGGCAACTCATGAAGGATTTACGGATGGATTATGAAATTTTTCTTCAAAAACATGGTGAGTCACTAAACAACGTACTCAATGGATTTTTTTGAACTAACTTCAGTGATGCATGAACTGGCTATACTTTTGGACAAAGAGAGTGTCCTCCACAAACTATCGAGAAAAGTGGATCAAGAGAGTCATTCCCACAAAGGCATCAAAAGACTTTTGAAAATGGAATGTTCATGATCTCGGATCATATTTGTTGTCTCTTGATAAGTACAAAAAGAACATTAAAAACAAGTTCGGTAATGTTGCTTCCTCTTCAAATCAAATTGTATTTATCTCTGACCAAGCTTTGTAGGCAAAGATTCCCACAACTAGTCAGGAAGAATTCTATTTCACTAACGATGCTACCCAGACTTTTCAAAATTGTGTTTTCCCGTTATTTCTACCTTTCTGACTATTTAGGTTAACTAGGGTCCGTGGTCTCGGACATTAGCTCTGTGGCTGACGAAAACAAAAATTGAGCTAATTCTGCCTCTGAAACCCTAGTTTAGGTAATTTCAATTTCCACTTTTGATTTGAGTCAAAATATGTCAAAATACAAAAAAACATAAACATGCGCACTTAGGTAAAACAACCTCGTAAAAAGCCATAAATAAGCCATGTAGAGGGAAAACGACCTAGGAGGGGTAATGAAAGTAATTTAAACCCTGAATAAGTCGAATACCAAGCCCCCGAACCCAAACTCTCCTTTCCTAATTTACTATAACTCAAAATTAGGTGGTGACTTATAATAGGTTCTAGTGAGCTAACTTAGATGTTAATAATTATAGTTATATGACTTTGTTATTAAACTTAGATTATAAGTGGACCTAGAACCCGATCAGATCCTAATCAACCCGAATCAACATAGGATAGTGGTTCAAAAATTGAGGCTCACTAGTCACCAAATTGTTAGCTCTGAATTGTCGAACCTTTATCCTATGTTGATTAGGGTTGATTAGGATCTGATTAGGTTCTAGGTCCGCTTATAACCTTAGCTTAATAACAATGTTATAAAATTACAATTACTAAAGCTAGGGTTAGCCCACAGGAACCTATTATGAGTCACCACCTAATATTAACCTACGATAAACTAGGAAATGTTAGAGTTCGGGTTCGGGGGCTTGGTATTTAAATTTACCGGGTTCAAATTACTTTCATTACCCTTATAAGTTATTTTTTCTTTACTTATGTCATTAATGACTTATTATAAAGCTAATTTACCCTAAGTGTGCATGCTACTATACTTTATGTTGTTTTTTACATTTTCGGAATAAATTAACAGTGAAAATTCAAATTTCCTAGTCTAGTGTTTCAGGGCTTAATTATGTCAAATTTTAAAATGTCCGTGGCCACGAACCTATTGTCAGTATCCACGAATCCTAATTAAACTAGTTATACAGAAAATTAAAATTTGTACAAAACCAAAATTTTGAAGGGACGCCATGTACTAGAAAAACCGTAATTTTGAAAATAAAAATGTCCCGCCACCGTCCGGGGGTGTCCGAAGCTTCGGACAGGGTGTCAGAAGCTTCGGACAGGGTGTCAGAGACCCCTGATGAGACGTCTGTGGGTGGAGATTGCCCTCGAATGGTGGCATTCAGGCATTTTCTAATGGTTTTTTTCGCTCAAATTTAATGGGTAGATAGCATGAGAGATTCTAAGCGTGTAAGTGATTAAAGACTTCAATTTGACTTCGAATTATTGATGAAACTTAACAAATAAGTTATTAGATAGAAAGCAATCTAAATCCTAATTAAATCACCAGAAAAAGTTGAATTGATCATAAATTTGTACTGAGAGTATATAATGACTAAAGGAATTAAAGGATTTGATTTCTAACCTGTTTTGACTTCGGGAATTAGAATTTTCTTAACATCGGGATTCTTCGGTGGCATCGTTGATGGTCGATCCGCTTGAACATCAACCCAAGCTTCTAAGTACGTGATATTGATGGAGTTTCTCGCGTTTTGGTGGTGATTATGATGACTCTTGATAGTTGGATTAACGATGGGTGTTCAAAGACTATTTTGTGGATTTTGGGAAGATTACGGTATGATTCGGTGGTTGTGAGTGGGAAAATCGTGGGAGATGAGGTTGTTCCATCTTTTCTAACTTCGTAAGGTTTTTGGATCTGATTTAATTCAGTAGGAAAGGTTCCTTATATAGACACCAGATGCGATAGCAAATTTTCGTTAAAGAATCCAAGTTTACCGAAACTGGTCAAAATCATATCATGAAAATTTACCATCATTTAAAGGGGGATAATTCTATATTTTCCAATGAAAAATTATTATTTTTTTGTTACAAAGTAATTTTAAAATCAATTTTTCATCAGATCTGTTCAGAAATTCATATAAAGTTTTTAGAAATTAAAAAATTCATAAATCTAAAGCCATCATGCTCTAATTGTCATGCTTTATCATTTGTTAAAACTTCATGACATTTCGAGTTGCTTTGGGTCATTTTTGAAGAAGAGAGAAAATTACAATATAACTTTTATTTTTCCTGTAATTTTGGGCTTCGGGCTTCAAATAAAATTTCATGAGCTTTCGGTCATAAATGGGCCTAATAACAAGGTTGCAAGTTTTATTTTAATGGATGGAATCCTTTATTTTGAAAATTTGAGGCTTTGATTATTAAAAGTTAGCTTATAATATGTATTAAAAGCTAAATTTTCAGAAATAAAAACTCACAAAATTTTTGAAAATGTCGTCGTGGTTTTCTGAGGTGCGTAGGTTAATCAAACAAATATATAAAATTCAGAAACATCCTTAACAATTCGAGGTTCCAAGCCTTTTGACCATTTTGTCCTTATACGCATCTGTGCCTAACGGAACTTCTTCTAGGATTCTAAATTTTAGGTATAACAACGTCCTTGATCTGTGGGTGCGCATTGCCCTCGGACAGTGGCGTTCGGGCATTTTCTGGTGGTGTTTTCGGCTCAAATTTTATGGGTGTGTAACACCCCCGAATAACGACCAACAATCAAGCAACGAGCCTAACGGTCATACGAGATATCTACGCAGCGGGTTCCTACTCTATTCGGGTGCTACAGACGCCAACCACCCACGTGGTTGACAGTCCACAATACCAACTCCAAGTTACGGTCTGTATGACTGGAAGTCCAACTTAACGAAATCCAAATACAATATAAAGTACAACTCAAGTACCGAGCATCTACAGTTTAGTTAACAACTTAAACAACATAACTCATACATAAGAAAGCATACTACTTAAAGTCTTGCCATGTGGACTACCCCCATGGTAGTCACTTGCCTACTCTCCGCCATCGTCAAGCACAAGACCTGAAAAAAATTGGGTGTAAAGGACTCAGCAAACTACGCTGAGTATGAACGTGTGAAGCCCGCATGTTACCGGGCCACACGACTACTTGGTCGAATATTATTAAGTCAATTTTACATGCTATGTTAAAGCAGTAAAGCACACATCAGTACATCATAATATCATACACACTCATCGGTAGCATAGCAATATCAGCAAGCAACCAAGCACAACTTGCAAGTAGCATAGCAATGTCAATAAGCAACCAAGCACAAAAGCTGCTAATGTAGCAACAACAATCAAGTACATGATACAACGTGTGCGTAGGTATATTATACCGTCGATCCTCACTATGGGATCATTCAAGAGATTACGTATCGTTTTCTCGTTCTCATTACACAGGTTTTCTTTTCTTTTCTTGCACCGAGTCAGGGAATATAGGTTAGATCCCGAGACTTCATTATGTAGGTGCTATTCATTCCTTGTTTCTTAAAGGATCACGTTTGTGAGTTTTCTTAGTTGCTTGGTCTCGTTACACATGTTTTCCTCTATTCTCTGGCACCGAGTCAGGGGATATAGATTAGATCCCGAGACTTTATTATGTGTGCTAATCATTCCTTATTTCTTCAAGGGTTACTTGTGAATTCTTTTATCACCGCACGTTGGAGGACGTCTCCTCCATAGCTAGTCCCCCATTCCCGGCGTCATGCGCCGAGAAAGCGGAGTCGCCTCTTGACTCCAGGATAAGCTCCCCCAAGTTGTCACTCCCCCATTCCCGGCGTCATGCGCCGGGAAAGCGGAGTCGCCTCTAGACTCCAGGATGTGCTCCACATAGAAGGGCGAAGGATCTGATGCAGATACCAACTCCCGAATATTCCATACCGCGCGGTCCGAGATGTCGTCTTCCCGGGTTATCCTCATGTCCCACCATTTGGTACTTCTCGTTTCATTCTCATTATAGTCTCGACACCATAGTGGGTGTCATTAGCGGTCCTCTATAATTAGAGAGGAGTTTTCTCTTTGTATAGTTCTTTTGTTTCGTTGATGTGGTTTCGTCATGTCCCACCAATTGAGATTTGCTCTTCATCATCATTAATGAATAGACACCATAGTGGGTGTCATGGTACGTCCTCAATGGTTTAGAGAGGAGTTCCCCTTATATAGTTTTCTTGTTTTCATAGCTCGTTGTGGTTCATCTCAAGATCCAAAAACGCGAAAGGGACTAAACTACTGTGTGCGCGCAATGATATACACAATGATATAGAAATCACACAACATGATAAACAAGCAATCCAATTTCATGCTTTGATCTTAAAGTCTTTTCACACAGAGCACACAACACACAAGCCGTGTAACACGGCAACATACGAACCACACATGTCCATACCTTTTTTGAAAGTATGAGTTGTCCCACGCTCGGAGTCCCGGTCGGAGTTCGTTACGATCCTAACGCTGATTTAAAAAAAAAACAATGTGTCAGTCCATGACTTCATGTGACGACATTTTATTCTAGTTAATCTTATTTATACCAGGGGTTATTCCATACGTGAGTTCGTTGAATGTACAGTTATTTTAAACCTTAGAACTTCCCAAGTATTAATCCTAGGCTTATCTTGCTCCTAGGACATTCACAACGTCGTTTTGTACGCTCACTTAGTCCTTTCCTCTAGTTATTTTCTTTAGAGTATTAGGAGCACCATTACGTAACAAGTTTAGCTCAGGTGGGTTTTAATCCCTTTAAATTTTAATCCCTCCCTAGCTAAGTAGGTTAGCAATGTTTTAGCCTTATTATCAGGGCAGCATAGCCTCAAAAGCGCCCTCAAACCCTATTATACAGAAGCACTAAAGTTTCCAAATCTGCACACAATTTCCATGCATTACCTCATCTAGCTTCAACTCTAATGTGCCAAACTGATGTCTAACTCTCCCAAAATGTTTTATCAACTTAGCTAAGTGTATTAGTAATGATTTGGGTTCATTATTAGACCCACAACACACTTTTAACATCCCTAGAACTCGATCATACTGAGACGCTAGTTTCAGAAACTGAAACACCGAATCTGTGCATTACTCCCCATGAGCTTCTCTTTTCAGTGCCTTGAATTTCTTTATAATTTTCCCAAAGTGTTGATACTCTTAGGTAGTTGTATTAGCAGGGTTTTTAAGTTTATAACAAGTCAACACAGTGCTCTCATGCACTCATATATCAGTTATACAGAAGCAAAGTTTTCAGAAATCTGAAAACAACCATTAGCGCATCCTTTTTCATTCCATCCTTTTTTTTTTGTTCATTAATCTGTCTTTTCATTTAGCTCTAAGCATTTACTTGTTTAGTCCAGTGTTCCAGCCATGTTTTAAACTCCAAGGACAACCCAAGCAACTCGATTAACACCACTGATGTATCCCTATACTGAAACACAAAATCTGCAGGAACTGCTTTTAGGAACTGATGCAGCCCCTCTCTTATTGTTGTTTTTCTGTTTAATATTCTGCCTTTGATTTTCCCTAAGGTGTTAGTATCTACTTGAGTGTATTAGGTAGGTTTTTAGGTTCATTAAACACTCACTAATACTCTTAAAGGGGTAAGAGATACAGACTTTCGAAAAAACTAAAGAAGAAGAACAAAATCTGATATCCTCCTTCTATTCTCTTATGTTAATCACCTAACTGTCTTTTAGTTTATCCCTAACTGCTGGATCAGTTACTCCAGTGTTTTATCAGGCCCCTGACCTCAAACAGATTCACAGCAACCTACACAATACCTCTGGAGACCTTCTATACAGACCTAAGAAAAATTTCCAAGACTGGAGCATGGAGCTGCTAACCTCCCTTCTGTTTTTTTTTTGTTCACGACTTTGACTACCAATTTCTCCCTCTTGTTGGCTTACGTAGTTGAGTGTTCTAGCAAGATTTGAACCTCCAGGCAACCCAGAGCAATTTGTTAATCGTTACAGAGGCCTACCCTACTGAGAAAACTCCAGAAGCTGGAAACTAGAATTTGAAAGCAGAAACAGAATCCAAGGACTGATCACTTCTCCTCTAATTGTCTGTCCGTTGATGAATTGACTTCCAATTTTCCCTCAACACCCACTCCCGTAGCTTAGTGTGTGAATAGTTTTAAGTTCCACATACCCAACTGACATAAACCACTCCCTGGAAGTTCTTTATACAGAAAAAAAAACAAAAATCTACAACACTGAAACATCTCCTTCCATTTTTTTTTTGGTTCACGATCCTGTTTTCTCCATTTTCCCCTCAATCTGCTTGCCCACCCAGCTAAAAATATTATGAAGCTTTTTAAACTCAATGCTAATCCCAAACAGCATTGTACAAGCTACTGAAACTGCCAAATTCTAAAACTGGCCAAACTAGAAAGAAAACTGAGATTATAAAACTGATAGTTTCTCTTCTATTGATTTTATTAGTTCACGCGTTTGATTTCAATTTATCACAAGGCCCTTATTTACTTAGTTAAGTGTTTATCATAACTTTACTCCCAAAAACAGTCCCAAGGCAATGTTATTAAACTGCTGAAAGTCTTGACACAGAAAAATGTTATGTCATTCTCTATCTCTTATCTTTGTTTTCTGTTTTGCTCACAAGATTTGTTCTCAATTTATCCCAAAGCACTCACTTACTTAGTTAGGAGTTTAGGTAAGTTTTAGATCCATCACTCACTTAATACTCCAGGATCTATTAGCTATTATCCTAGCACCGTTTCATACCAGTTTGACACTAGGAACCCAAACCATTAAATTTTCTGCTGTTACTAAAGCAGTACACAACCAGATTTTACATAGTCATCACTAGTTCATTTCTCTTGCATTAAATCTACATGTTTTGGTATTGTTCCTGCAGGAATTTTCAGCATCTGAACTCTGCTGTTTAAGTTATCAGATCACAGCTTATCAATTACAGAAAAACAAGAATTCCTAGCACACTGTTATCAGGTTTTGACAGAATTTTTTTCGAGCAGTATATTGCAACAGCTTTTTAGTTTGTTTTTCAGATATGAATTGAGCACGAGTTTAGGATCCCAACCTTGAGGATTAAAAACTCATTCCACCTGCGTTAGCCCTTGGTGCTTCCCCGGGTGCTTTTGCAACTGACAAAAATCAGGAGCCAGGTTAAGTTGTTGCATGTTTTCCAATCTGAACTCAAGTGTTGTCAATTGTAAGTTTATTTTCGAGCAGCTAATCTTACCTTGGTTAGGAGCTGTTTTCCTTGGAGATTTTGGCTTGTTTTCAGGAAGATCTTAGCAAGGGGGTTCACGCACTAGAACAGAAAAGACAGATGATGTCAGTTCCTTAAGTTCCAGACACGAAGCAGGGAAAGGAAGACATATGATGGTCAGAATTTCCCCTCTGGTCCCATAACTTACCGTAGTTGTTCTTGGTGGGGATTTAGTTTTAGGATCACCCCAGGCTTTAGCAGCAGTTGGCATGCATGGGCTTGCGTGAGATAGAAGGAAAGTTAGAGAACTCATGCTTGGATTCTCGGACAGAACCAAGGAAGAAAATAGCATTAAGGGAGATCAGTGGTGTTACCTTGTGCAGGAAACTGAGAAGAGATGGGGTGGGCTTGTCGGGGGAATTCCCAGTACATCGCTTTACTCTTAGCTAGCTTGCATGGTCCTGTTGGTCTCCTGGACTGCTTTGATCCAGACTTACCAAGAGTTTGAGCCAGATCGATCAGGCAGAAAAGGGCGAGAATAAGAGTTTGGAGCTCACTGAACAACAAAGGAAAATAGGAGGGTAATGTTAATGTGACAGTTTTTTTTTTGAGCTGAAACCATAAGCTAGGGAAAATTCAGGAGGTTGCACAAAAACAGATGAGAGACACGAAGTTAAGGAGTAGATAAAAGGATGGGGTGGCTTGCATGATGAAAGTCGTAAAGAACTGAAGTGGGGTGTTTGGTTGTGATTATTTAAACTGGTGCTACAGCGATACAGTAGAGGAGTAATGCCTCTGTCCGTTTATTTCTTTCTGCAATAGACACCGACAACAGCAGCTGGATTTTTCCTTGGAATCCCCCATCAGGTATCAAGAGAATCGATGCAGGAGTTCATCTGGTTATTTAGTGAAAGGATTCCCAAGTTACAAGACAGTGGGTGGCATGAACTTTCAAGGATCTGAAGTAAGATTCCTTTCTCCATTGTGCTACCGAAAAACAACTGGTCTGTTGCTCTATTTTGTTTTCGATCAGGTGCAATATCAGGGAAGAAACATAGCTATTAATTAAAGTTCATACTGGTCGGAACTCACTGATTATAAGGATGAGTCATGGAGGAGTAAAGCATTTGGCTGTTTTTCTTTGGAACTGAACCCGTCAGTGGTAATTACGAAGCCCAGTAGAAATAGGCCCATCAACAATAACACTGAAACATTAAGTAAAGCCCAATGTTCTACTAATACAAGTATAACCTAGTTACTCAAGTATATAAGGGAATACAAACTGTAGCCGTCATTATGAATGTAATACACTGAAATCAATACAAATACATTCTTCATCAATTACAGAGCTTGCGTATGGTATCAGAGCTGCTCATTGCACAAGCAAAACTTCCTGGAAATGACGAATCCCAATGACGTTCTTCAAGGTGAAAAAACTCCTCTTAACAGCAATACTCAATCTGGTAGTGAACCTTCATCATCTGTCTCTCTTCCATCTCTTATCTCCACAAGTTCTCACTTCACCAAATTAACCTCTGAAAATTACCCAACATGGAAAAAACAATTAGAACCCTATCTCAAAGGTCAAGGCCTATTTGGATGGATCGATGGATCAAAACCAAAACCCACATCTGGAAC
The DNA here is from genome assembly GCA_023374045.1 of Limonium bicolor. Lineage (NCBI taxonomy): Eukaryota > Viridiplantae > Streptophyta > Magnoliopsida > Caryophyllales > Plumbaginaceae > Limonium > Limonium bicolor. Next base: position 209,908,978 of record CM041779.1, on the reverse strand, counting down.
AGAAAATGAAATAGCAGCCTGGGAGCAATATGATCAAATAGTCATGTCCATTCTCACCAGCTCTATGACAGACACACTTGTTACCCAAGTCATCGACCTTGACACCTCCTTTAAAATCTGGAACTCTCTACAAAAGATGTTCCATGCTCAATCTTCTGCTCGCATTATGCAACTAAAATGCCAAATGATGAACTACAAAAAAGGCCCTGACTCAGTCACTGAATTTTTCCACAAACTGAAACACTTCTCCTCTGCACTAGCTGCTGCAGGAGCACCAGTTAGTGATACTGACTTCATTGCTCACATGGTCACCAGCCTAGGATCTGAGTTTGATTTTGTGGTAACCAATGTTACTATGAGACAGGAATCTATCACTCCCTTCGACTTTTACAGTCAGTTACTGGTTTATGAAGCTCGGGTTCATCAACAAAACACAAATATTCTTGACTCCTCAAACACCACACTGAATGCCACAACCCTAAACTCGTCCAACTCCAACTACTCCTCCAGGGGTAAATTTCCCAGTTACAGAGGCAGAAACAACAACAACAACTATAGAGGCCAAAGCTCTAACTACAGGGGGAACAACTCCAAACCTCAGTATAGAAAAGGAAGATCAGATGGGCGCACTACTTGTCAAATCTGTGAGAAACCAGGCCACCGTGGCTCTGAATGCTGGCACAGATTCGACCATGCCTACCAGGCCAAAGCTCCAGCATCCTTTGGAGCTAACTACACCACCACCTCTCAGTGTGATGATCTATGGTATCCTGACAGTGGTGCATCTCACCACTTCACTCATGATTTTGGAAATCTAAATATTGATTCTCACCCCTACAGTGGTCCTAATGAAGTTGCTCTGGGAAATGCCACTACCATGCCTATCAAACACCAAGGATCTGGTTTACTTCCTACTCCCTCACGCTCCTTCTATCTATCTCACTTACTTCATGTTCCTCAAATAACTAAGAATCTCATCTCTGTACAAAAATTCTGTTCTGACAACAACATTTTCTTTGAATTTTTGATTCTCATTTCACCATCAAGGACCGGACTCAGGGGAACATTCTTCTCAAAGGAGGAACTAAAGATGGCATGTACATCTTTCCTACATCTCACACCACCACAGAAGCTACCTCTACACCCACTGCTCTTACAGCTACCATCACTGAACCAAGAATTTGGCATCTAAGAATGGGACATCCTTCCAAACGGATTACCCAGTTTGTAATAAATCACTATAAACTCCCAGTGACTAAGACCTCTTTTAATTCAGTTTCTTGCCGGGTGTAATATGGGAAAAGTTCATTCTCCACTATCCTGCTACAATACAGTTTCTGCAAAACCCTTTTGAACCTAATTTTCATGGATGTCTGGGGCCCAGCCCCTATGCTAGCAAGCAATGGTGCCAGATATATTTATCTATTGTTGATGACCACAACAAATTTATCTGGTTGTTTACTATTCCTATGAAGTCGTCTGTTCTTGCTATTGTTCAAAAATTTTTCAGGTTTGTTGAGACTCAATTCAACAGAAAAATAAAGGCTATACAGACAGATGGTGGGGGTGAGTTTCTTCCTGTCAGAAACTTTGCTCTATCTCAAGGAACCACAGTCAGGTAACCTGCCCCTATGCCCACTCTCAAAATGGTACTGTTGAGTCACGCCACAGAGTGATAGTTGACAAGGGTTTGGCCATGCTTTCTCATTCTAACATACCACTGAAATACTGGGACAAAGCATTTCTCACTGCTACCTATCTCATCAATATCACACCCACTCCTGTTCTCAAAATGACCTCACCATTTGAATGTCTCTACCACACTTGCCCCAACTACACCTTTCTCAAATGCTTTGGCTGCTTATGTTGGCCCAACTTACGGCCCTATAACACACAACAAGTTCAGTTTCAGATCTACACCATGGTGTTTATTGGCTACAGTAACAATCACAGAGGTTATCAGTGCTTGGACACCCTCACAAATAAAATCTACATCAGTAGAGATTTTATTTGATGTGAAAACTCAGTTCCCTTTCAGCCAATCCACCCAACCCACTCCATCACTACATCCTCATCAGAGTACCACCTCAAACCCCCCAACTACTTATACTTTACCACCCACACTTCACCCTCCAACAACCACAAACACCAGTCTCACCACATCATCAGAACCCTAATAATTCTACACCACCACAATCCCCCATCCCAACACATCTCATTCCTCCACCCTTCTACCCCCACCACTACTACAGCCAGCCACACACCCACAAACATCTCCCATCCCACCCTCAGCCTATCTAACTCTCCCACCACCACACAGAAAACCCAATCCTCCACCACTTCACCCCATGATAACAAGGGCCAGAAACAACATTGCTAGGCCTCTAGTTAGACGGATGGAACTATACCCTGGCCCCAAACACACAACACTACTCACATTCCACAGAACCACCTATGCAGAAGCCATAAGCATTCTGTTGGAGAGATGCTTTACTAAGAGAATTCACTGCTCTACAGAAAACAGGGACATGGACTCTAGTCCCAAAACCAACAGGAGCCAATATTCTAGGGGCAAAATGGGTGCTACGCACCAAACTACTTTCAGATGGCACCATAGAGAGAAGGAAAGCACGCCTAGTGGCTAAGGGCTACACACAACAGCAAGGAATTGACTATCATGATACATTCAGTCTGTTGTAAAACCTACAACTATACGGTTAGTCCTCTCCTTGGCAGTCTTCAGGGGTGGCACATTAAACAATTAGATGTGGAAATGCTTTTCTGCATGGCTCCATCAGTGAGGACATCTACATGATTCAACCACCTGGATTTCAACATCCACTTTACCCCCATCATGTGTGTAAACTCCAAAAATCTATCTATGGCCTCAAACAGGCCCCAAGAGCCTGGTTCTCTAAGCTATCAGATGTTTTACTATCCTATGGTTTTCAGGCCTCACGTGCTGACCCCTCCTTGTTTGTTTATCACCACGGGACAATTACTATTTACCTCTTAATCTATGTTGATGATATCATAGTCACAGCCAACAGTCGGTCAGCCATAACCAGCTTCTATACTCACCTATCCACTATCTTTCCCATTAAGGATTTGGGTGATCTCCACTACTTCTTAGGTATTCAAGTCACACGCACAGGCTCTGGGATGCTACTAAACCAGTCCAAATATATCCTAGACCTTCTACACAGAGCCGGCCTAAATCACTCCAACCCAGTCACCACCCCCATGAGCACTACCTTCAACACATCCGAAGCCCAAACAGAACCCTTCACAGACCTAAAACTTTTCAGAAGTCTTCTAGGAGGACTCCAATATTTATCTCTCACCCGCCCAGATATTAGTTTTTCAGTCAATCGTTTGTGTCAGTTTATGCACAAACCAAACACCCACCACTGGCAAGCCCTAAAACGGTTGCTACGATATCTGAAAGGAACTTCTCACATATCTCTCTTTCTCTCACGCATGTCCCCCATACAGATATATGCATATGCAGATGCAGACTGGGCAGGATGTTTAGAAGACAGGCGATCCACTACTGGATATTGCATATATCTAGGCCAAAACCTAATCTCTTGGAACTCAAAAAAAAACAACCCACCGTTGCTCGGTCGACAACAGAGGCAGAGTACAGGTCTATGGCAAACACAACATGAGAAATTTTATGGATTCAACATCTCCTAGCAGATCTAGGAGTAAAATTGCAAAAAGCCCCAATTCTGTGGTGTGATAACTTAGGTGCGACTTACCTCGCGGCTAATCCCGTGCTGCATGCTCGAGCCAAGCACATAGCCTTGGACTTCCACTTCGTGCGCGAGAAGGTGGCGAATCACACTCTGCGCATCTCCTTCCTTCACAGCAGCGACCAAATCGCAGACGCCATGACCAAAGCTTTGCCCTCCTCTCGTTTTCACTTCCTTCGATCCAAACTGACACTTCTGCCGATTGGATCGCCGGGGGATACGAAGCCCAGTAGAAATAGGCCCATCAACAATAACACTGAAACATTAAGTAAAGCCCAATGTTCTACTAATACAAGTATAACCTAGTTACTCAAGTATATAAGGGAATACAAACTGTAGCCGTCATTATGAATGTAATACACTGAAATCAATACAAATACATTCTTCATCAATTACAGAGCTTGCGTAGTAATACACCGATTTATATACACCGATTTATACTCTGTTCTGTTTTTTTTTTATAACACCCTACACATGGGGATGTATTTAGGATTAATCTAGGAAGAGTAGTGTTCTCAAATTCCAACAGATTAGACAAGCAAAAACTGAAGTTGTTTGTCTCTGTTCTTGGCACAAGTTTCGGACAGTCACAGCTCCAAGAGCATGTGTATACTGATGCACAAAAAAAAATTGTGGGTTTATCGCATGGGATGCCCTGCAGTGTGTTCCCTTTTCAGATTTTGGCACGCAAGGCTGCTGCATCGAAGGTAGTGTGTAGATATTTCATTTTTCTGCTGTAGAGTAGAGTTCATGGGAGTTTGGTTTTACAAACTTTGATAAAGGGGGTGGGAATCTGTCGCCATGGTGCTTCTGGTAGTCAGGTCTGTTGCCCTCTTTTTTTTGAGTCAAACGATGTTACGGGGAATAAGTGGCATAGGTGGAATCTGATTAGTGTGAGTTGTCTAATTGATTACGTATTACATAAATAGTCTGCTTCAGTAGGAGGTGTGTTATTAGTCTTGTGTCTAAAGGTGCGATTTGTTACGGAATATGAGCACAGCTCAACCGGTTAATACGTTCTGGGGAGGTACGTGAGGTCTCGGGTTCGAGCCTCAGTAGGAGCGTCTTTGCTCTTTTTTCTTTCTTCCTTTTTTTTGTGTATAAGCTATACTTGCTTATCTATATATGTAATATCATATAATATACCACGTTATATTTATTCATTTATTTGTTACAAGGTTACGTGACGTTGTTATTTTTATTACAACGTTACGATATTATGCAACGTTACTATTTATTATTTAAAACGTTATAATATCATAACGTTATGTACATGTATTCTCGTATTCGGACATACGCAAGTACGACTATATTAACACATAACGTTGCTAAATTTAATTGTTCATAAATTATTTTATGTCCGAATTATATAACGCGTTATTTTCGGATATTCTCCTCGCGTTTATGATTTTATGTGAGTAAATATTCAGGGGTGTTTCGTGTTCGTTATAATATTTTAAACACGTTACTATGCGAAAGACTTCAATTTGACGTTGAATTTGACACGAAATTTAATCCACAATTTATTAGACATGATCCAAATTAACCCTAATTAAGACGTCAAGAAAACTCAATCAACTTGAAATTTTATACGGAGTACATATTAGAGTTTTGGGAGTTACAAAATTGGGTTTCTAACCTATTTTAACCTAGGTATGTAGATATTCTTTCATGTAGATATTTTCTGATTGCTTCACGTGGAATCTGGACCCGAGGTTCTGACTACGTGATTCGGGTGATCTCATTCACGTTTTGGTTGTGATTTCTCATACTTTTGATGGCTAGATTATCAATGGAAGTCCAAAGTTTTTATTTTTGTGGTTTTTGGGAAGATTTTGGTATGATATCAGTGCTTGGGAGTGAAAATCATGGGAGACAAGTTTGTAGATGTGTTTTTATGACTTTGTAAGGTTTCAGAATGTATTTTGAGTCAAATGGGTAGACTCCTTATATAGGCAACAAATGAGATAAAGAAAGTTTGGTAAAAGATCTAATTTTACCTGATAAGTGTCCAAATGAGCACGTTTTATAAGTGTATTTCATATATTATATTAGCACTTTTCTTGCTCATTTCTCAAATTTGGTTAGTTTTCCTCTAGTTATGTTTTATTGATTATCTCACAAATTTATTGGTTAAACATGAGGAAAACCAAGCTAGGAGCAAAGTACACGAAGAGACGAACGCGTAGGCGAAAACGGGGATCAAATCGGAGCTAAAACGAACATTTTAGAGGCAAAAGACCCTTGGTCGGACCAGTGTCCGGATCACCTGGTCCGGACCAACACACGCCAGCGCACCAGATAAGAAAATGACATGGTCCGGACATGTCGACTTGGCCAGTGAGAAAGGAGCCGTGTGAAGAGATAATTACCTTATCCTTCACACAGAAATGCCACCGCCTAAACTCCCCTTTACCTATATTTCTCTATAAATTACACCTCCAAACCCATTAAATCATATCTCATTCCACCCCAAAATGCCATGCCCCAAAAAAGATCATAAAATCTCCAAAAATCAGACATCATCCACAAACCATATAAATCCATACAACACCTCATTCATAAAAACATTCCATTTCCATACGTTGTTCTGTCCAACCCTGCCCAAATATTAGCAGTCAAGATAGTGGAGCTGAATTAATTATCTTTCCCAGATGATTTCTTTTACTTCTTATTCTGTCTTTTTAATTATGTTGGGCTAAGAGGATTTACTCCGGGCGAAGGTTTAGCCGTAATTTGTTTAATTATGTAATCTATATTTCTACCGGTTAAATAAATACAGTTTGTTACGATTAAAGTTTATCTCTCACCTTTTTAATAAATTTCATCGATTTATTAAAAAGCTTACTAAATCTGTTTTAATCTGATCGGTGACAAACAGATAGGTTAATTAAGCCGTAAATCTGTAGGAAACTTTTCATCGGATAAGTTAGTACTCATTGCAAGAATATAATTCCTCAACTTATCCGTTTACTAGTGCTTGCTTGAGTTTTCATCGGACCTTGCATTTTCTGGTAAACGAGTTCTTATGAGTTTCATGACCTTAAGATAATAACAGGAATTTTGCCAAACTATTTAATAAACCGGTAGAGATAGCATAATTAATCAGATTATATAACCTGAACCCGGAGTTCCGTTTAATTTATCTTCAACTCAGTTAATTTATCTTTTACTTTACAAAAACAAGTCAATTAATTCCCCCTTGTGACAAGCTTAGGTACTATTATTTCGCTATAAGTCCCACGGTTTGACCCCGGCCGTCTGTCACTATACTACTGCGACCGGGTTTTATTTGCAGCCCGACGGATATTTTGAGTATTAATTTCTTTCTCAATTGTTTTAATTACACCAGTTCCAACCACTCACAATATACAGTCTGCAAAATGGCGCCGTTGCCGGGGACTTGATTTATTCTAGTCCCTAAGCCCCGGATAATTCACCTGTTATATTATAATTCTGTTACTATTATTTGGACATCTGACTTTGGACATCTGACTTCGGACATCTAACTTCTGACATTAATTACTAACTTTATTTATTGTCATTTATTTTCAGTCATTTAATTTCCATTGTCCTTCAAATTTCCAGTACTAACTACTAACTTAAAATTTCCAGTATACTAACTACTAACTTAAATTGTCATTAATTTCTGTCATTTAATTTTCATTTAATTTCTTGTCATTTAATTCTGTCATTTAATTTCCATTGTCTCTAACTACTAACTTAAATTTCTGTCAACTAATTCCTAACATTTTATTTTCTCACATCACGAGTTTCTTTTCTGTTTTGAGTGGTGAATGCCTTTTACCAGGTCAAACAGCCTCCCAGAAAATATTAATAATCACACGGTTGGTTACATTCCAGAGATCGAGAGAACCTTTCTGCGCATCTAAGGCAGAACGAACTCAACAAAACATTACCACCACAGTGATAGAATCTGACCGGAAGCTGACATGGCATTCACCAGCGACAGTTCGAAACATTAACAGGCCGTCTAATCAAGGACAACAGCCTGCCATCATCCTTCCTCACCTTAGCCCATCCGAATACGATGAGTGGCAGAAGCTGAAGCCATATCATCAAATCCGATGTGTAAAGGAGTTGGGCATGTTTGATGGTTCCAGTCCTGACGAAGCTCTGTTACATGTTACAAAGTTCTTGCAGCATGCCAACAGTCTAACTGCGACCGACGCAGTACTCCAGTACGCAAGACTGTCATTATTCCCTCACAGCCTGACGGGAAGTGCGAGCAAATGGTATCATAGCCTGACACCAAGTACCATTGGTACTTGGGATGACATGGCCACCAAGTTCTACGACAAATTCTACCCCCGAGCCGAACGTTGGAGATGATTGCTGAAATCTATAATTTCAAGCAACCAGGGTCGGAGAATATTTGTGAAACTTGGGACCGTTTCAAAGGACTACTACTTACTTGTCCTCACCATGGTCTGACGAAAGAACAAGTATCACAATTGTTCTACAAAGGCTTGATCGGTCCATGCAGAACAATGGTATTATCCTCCTTAGGGGCCGATATTCTGAAAAAGCCAGGAGCACAATTTCTGAATAGCATGGAGTCTCTCTGTGAAGAAATCAGAGACTGGGCCTCCGGTGGATCAAGGAGCGGCACTCCAGGTTTATACCATGTTGGGGAAAGTGATAACAAGTTTGACCAGCTGATGAAAAGCCATGAGCAACTCATGGAGAGCAATGCTCAGCAGGCAACAAAAGTAAGTACTCTGCAGAAAGTGGTTGAGCAGATGGCTATGAACTCCTACCCCCAGCAAGCTAAGTCGATGATTTCCCGATCATCTACAATCCCTCCAGGCTATGCTCCTCTTCCCAATCATCTCCAGCTATCTCTTGTACACAATGTGGTGGGCCTCATGACTATGAACAATGCCCCCAACTACAAGAATTAAAAGCAGCAGAGGAAGCAAACTATCTCACCAACAATTCAGGATACAGCAACCTTGGCAACGTAACATGCAATCCAACCTTCGCTACTCAAACACCGACAATATCCAAAACCCACATACACTACAACCATCTCAAAATTACAGACCTCAGTCCAATTTTCAAGGAGGCCAAAGGCAATATCAGCAACAGCCTTATGGCAATGAAGCTTCTTCGAGTCGACCAACTCAACTCCTTCGAATCCTGAGTCTGAAATGTCTCAAATGCAAGAGATGTTTAAAGCAATGATGGGTAAGTCCCGAGACACGCAAGAGGAGGTCGCAGCCCTGCGCAAAGACCAAAAAGCCTTGCAATCTCAGATTCAACAGTTACTCACCCAACAAAGGCCACCTGGTCAATTCCCTTCACAGACTAACCCCAATCCAAGAGAGCAAGCAAATTCAATCCTTATAGACGATGGCACATTCCAATCAACAAACTTGAGTGCATCTCCCTAAGGAGTGGAAGGGAACTTGCTACCAGAAAAGGAAAAGAAAAAGAATCGAAGAGGCCTACATCAATGATGAAGAACAACCAATCCAGCCTCACCTCCCTCAGAAATCCAAGTTCCTACTCCTGCTACTCCTCCATCTCGAGTAACCATCGACATTCCATCTTCCACTCCTAAAAACAGTGAACTCCCATTTCCCAACAGGATGAAAAAGAAACACCTAGATGAGCAGTTCTCCAAATTCTTGAGCATTTTCAAGAAACTGACCTCGACATACCTCTAATTGATGCTTTGCAAGAGATGCCTAACTACGCCAAATTTCTAAAGGATCTCTTAACAAAGAAGAAGAAGAAACCTGGAAAAGAAACAGTGCACCTCACGGAGGAATGCTCTGCTGCCTTCTTCGAGCACTCCCTCCCAAACAAACAGATCCGGGAAATCCCGTATCCCGTGTTTTATAGGTGGAGTGGACTGTGGAAGCGGTTTATGCGACCTGGGAGCCAGTATTAATATCATGCCCTACGCCACCTTCTTGAAAGTAAAAGGAGGAGAAATGCAACCGGTTCCTTTCAAACTCCAACTAGCTGACAGATCAGAGATCAAGCCCATGGGAATAGTCCGAGATCTGGTAGTTGGAGTGTCTCGCTTTATCTTTCCAGCTGACTTCGTCATTTTAGAAATGGATGACGATGTTGAGGTTCCCCTGATTCTAGGTCGACCGTTTCTAAGTACTGCCAAAGCCATCATTGATGTCCACGATGGGAAAATCACTCTGCGGTACGAGAAAAATCGAATTCGATATGCAGAAAATGATGAAGAAAAGCTCTAACTTTTCTCCTCATGCTAAGACAGTGGGATTAACAGATGATGAGGAGGAGGAAGGCGATTTTTCTACAGATGAGGACATGTATTCCCTATCTTCCATCCCGAAAGCTGAAACTGAACCGCTAGAGCAAGTATTTACTTCTCTAGAAGAAAAGGTGGAGGATCCGGAAGTTAACGCCATGCTGGCGATGTGAGAAAAGGAAAGGAGGCTGGTTATCAAGCCTACCGGCCACCAATCGAAAACTTGACAGAAACCTCAAAAATCAATTCCATCAATAGAACAGCCACCAGAGCTCGAGCTTAAGGAGCTACCTTCTAAACTCAAGTATGCCTTTTTAGCTGAAGATGACCATTTGCCTGTCATTATTTCCTCTTCTCTGAATTCCGGGGAGGAAACAAGGCTACTCGAGGTATTGAAGAAACACAGAACAGCGATCGGGTGGACTATTGCTGATATAAAAGGAATTGACCCCTCCTATTGCACGCACCACATCTATATGGAGGAAAACTACAAGTCTATCAGGCAACCCCAACGTCGGCTAAACCCTAACCTAAAGGAGGTAGTTAAAAAGGAGGTTCTGAAACTCCTAGATGCAACATCATTTATCCTATCTCTGACAGTCCATGGGTAAGTCCTGTACAAGTTGTCCCGAAGAAGGGGGCATCGAGGCTGTTGTAAATGATAAGGGAGAGGCTATCCCTCAAAGAAAAATCACTGGTTGGCGCATGTGTATCGACTATAGGCGCTTAAACTTGGCAACCAGGAAAGATCACTTCCCTCTCCCCTTTATCGATCAGATGTTAGAGAGACTAGCAGGGCAAGAGTACTACTGCTTTTTAGATGGGTTCTCAGGGTACTTCCAAATACCAATCGCACCAGAGGACCAGGACAAGACCACTTTCACTTGTCCATACGGTACCTTTGCATACAGACGAATGCCCTTCGGACTATGTAATGCCCCTGCTACCTTCCAGAGATGCATGCAAGCTATATTCGCTGATTTTATCGAACAGAGCATAGAGGTCTTTATGGATGACTTCTCGGTCTATGGCTCTAGTTTTGATAAATGCTTAGCACAACTTGATTTGATCCTAGGACGGTGTGAGGATACAAATCTCGTTTTGAACTGGGAAAAATGTCACTTTATGGTCAAGGACGGGATTGTCCTTGGACATAAAATATCGGCTGAAGGAATAGAGGTGGATAAGGCCAAGGTGGAGGTTATAGAGAAATTACCGGCACCAACCTCTGTTAAAGATATTCGAGCATTTCTCGGGCATGCAGGATTCTATCGACGGTTTATACAAGACTTCTCAAAAATCACTAAACCATTGACCGACCTGCTACAGAAAGATGCCCCGTTTCATTTTGATGATAAGTGTTCAGCTGCTTTCAATACAATAACACAAAAATTGGTATCTGCACCTGTTGTCATATCACCCGACTGGTCTCTCCCGTTTGAGATCATGTGTGATGCAAGTGACTATGCAGTGGGGGCAGCTCTATGCCAGAAAAAAGAGAAGATTTTGAGAGTGATTGCTTATGCCAGCAGGACACTAAACGATGCCCAGAAGAACTATACTACCACTGAAAAAGAGCTTCTGGCTATAGTATTCTCCCTTGATAAGTTCAGGTCGTACTTATGGGGAAGCAAAGTCATAGTGCACACAGACCACTCTGCTCTCAAATACCTATTTGCAAAACAAGAAGCCAAGCCTCGCTTGTTGCGCTGGATTCTTCTACTACAGGAGTTTGACATAGAAGTCAAAGACAAGAGCGGAAAATTAAATGTCGTCGCTGACCATCTCTCCCGGTTAGTAACTCCTACGGATAGTGTGCCTATTAACGAATTCTTCCCCGATAAGACTGCCTTTTCTATCACCAAGGTACAAGAGCCATGGTATGCGGACCTGGCCAATTATCTAGTCTCTGGAACAATACCATATGATCTATCTTACTCCCAGAAGAAGAAATTTCTTTCTGATTCAAAGCATTATTTCTGGGAAGATCCATATTTGTTCCGAGTCTGTGCAGATGGATTGATTCGCCGGTGTCTCCCTGAAGATAAGGTTCACAGCGTCATACATTTTTGTCACTCACGGGAAGCCAGTGGTCACCATGGACCCACAAGGACCGCTGCTAAGATCCTGGCCTCAGGATTTTATTGGCCGACTCTTCACAAGGATGTTTACCAATTCTGCACCCAATGTGATAATTGTCAGAGAATGGGTAACACATCTAGGAGACATGAAATGCCACAACAGGAATACTAGAAGTGGAACTCTTTGATTATTGGGGCATTGATTTTTTGGGACCGTTCCCTTCCTCACAGGGCCACCAATATGTTTTAGTGGCAATGGATTACGTGTCGAAATGGGTAGAAGCCATACCCTGTCATCATGTGATTCAAAGACCGTAACCAGATTCCTTAAGAAGCACATCTTACCCGTTTTGGGCGTGCCTAGAATTATTATCAGTGACGGAGGATCCCACTTCTGCAACCGTTCATTTGAAGCGCTTATGGGTAAGTACGGGGTACGTCACAAGGTAGCTCTACCTTATCACCCCCAGACAAACGGCCAAGCAGAAGTTTCGAACCGTGAGTTAAAATGGATTCTCCAGAAAACGGTTAACTCATCACGAAAGGATTGGGCATTGAAGTTAGATGATGCGCTTTGGGCTTACCGCACCGCATTCAAGACTCCCATCGGGATGTCTCCTTTTAAGCTTGTCTATGGGAAATCATGCCACCTGCCTGTAGAGTTGGAACATAAGGCATATTGGGCACTCAAGGCCCTAAACTTCGATTTAGAAGCCGCAGGAGAAAAGCGTAAGCTTCAACTCTCTGAACTCGAGGAGTTAAGAGATCAGGCATACCGCAGTGCGACAATATACAAGGAGCGCACCAAGAAACACCATGACCAAATGATCCACAAACGCGACTTTAAGGTTGGCGACGGGGTGCTGCTTTATAATTCCAGATTGAGAATATTCCCTGGAAAACTCAAATCTCACTGGACTGGCCCATTCCAAGTCGTTGGAACTACTCCTTTTGGTGTTTACGAACTCCAGAATAAGAAAGGAGAATGCTTCAAAGTCAATGGATCCCGTCTAAAAAGGTATGCCGGAATTCTTGAAAATAATAATGCTCTGTTCGCAATTTCTTTTTTACAAGAATACGAGGAAGCCTCCAACCCAAAGGAACAGAAGACGACACCTCTACGTCATAAGTTTAAAAAAGTGTGCAAACTTCCTAACGCCAGCTGTTCAGATACCTCGCCCTCAGACTCTTCTCCAACCTAAAGCTTGGTCAAATACGTCTAGCTAGAGACGTTAAACCCGGGCAGCTTGGTGGGAGGCAACCCACTATCTATCTTTTGTCTTTCCTTTAATTTAATGTTGTTTTCTTTTTTGTGCTATATTTCCCTTTTATATGTTATAATAAAATACAGGTTTTACTTGAGTTCTTCTGGCTGTGTAGAATATTCCTTACAGGTACATTTCATGACATTCCACAGCTGCACTCAAGTGTGGGGGAGCTCTACACACTCTACGGAATTTGGGGAGTACACTCTTTCCTTTATTTATTGCATGCCCTGTTAATTTAATTCCATCTACGCAATGACGGCATTTCTTGAGCTTAAGTGTGGGGGAAGAGCCCTTTTCAGGGCATTTTGTGCTTAAAATGTTTAAATCTCTCTGCTTATCTTGCATTTGTTCAAAAATTAAAATTATGTACCCTGCTAATGTAGGTTGTTCTCTTTAAAAACAAATACTATTATGAATTGTGGGATAAATGGTACAAATTTAAAAATTTTCATTTGATTACTTTTGAGGAGCATTTTTCTTATGCGGTGTGACCAAATAATCTGCAAATGGTTGGATTTTATTGCTCAGGGTTTCTTTCTGTCTTCTCTCTTAGGGATTGCTAGGGGTGCTTCTCTGTTAAAAAAATAAATAAGGGACTTGCGAGACACCATTGGCAACCAACAAAGAGAGTTTAGTGTTCTTAAATACAAAGGCGTGATGCCTACATTTTTATCTTCTCATCCCTTATGCAAAAGTGAAACAAATGCATGGATCTATTTTTCCTTTTGTTTTCTCCTCAATGCCCATTCTTGAGAGAAGTTGGCCATGGTAAAAGTTCTCGGAGTCACCTAAACAAAGAAGCATTGAAGTACCTTGGATCATACCCCGAAACTCTAATTTTATTTTACCTTGAGCACACTATGCCACCAGCAGTTGATGGATCACACTCCTTAAAAAGTTAAAGATCATGTACTGTTCACCTTTTTATCCTACCCTTCATAATAATATTTGTTAGTATTGAGCATTCCCTACTTACTGGGTACATGGTTTTGCTTGAGGACAAGCAAAAAGATAAGTGTGGGGGTGTGATAAGTGTCCAAATGAGCATGTTTTATAGGTGTATTTCATATATTATATTAGCACATTTCTTCCTCATTTCTCCACTTTGGTTAGTTTTCCTCTAGTTATGTTTTATTGATTATCTCACAAATTTATTGGTTAAACATGAAGAAAACCAAGCTAGGAGCAAAGTACACGAAGAGACGAACGCGTAGGTGAAAACGGGGATCAAATCGAGCTAAAACGAACATTTTAGAGGCAAAAGACCCTTGGTCCGGACCAGTGTCCGGATCACCTGGTCCGGACCAACACACGCCAGCGCACCAGATAAGAAAATCGACATGGTCCCGGACCATGTCCGACTTGCCAGCGAGAAAGGAGCCGTGTGAAGAGATAATTACCTTATCTCTTCACACGGAAATGCCACCGCCTAAACTCCCCCTTTTACCTATATTTCTCTATAAATACACCTCCAAACCTCCATTAAATCATATCTCATTCCACCCCAAACTTATGCCATTTTTCCTCCATAAAATACCATAAAACTCTCCAAAAATCATACATCTCATCCACATATTATCCACATAAATTCCATACAACACCTCATTTCATAAAAACATTCCATTTCCATACCGTTGTTCTGTCCAACCTCTGCCCAAATATTAGCAGTCAAGATAGTGGAGCTGAATTAATTATCCTTCCCAGATGATTTCTTTTACTTCTTATTCTGTCTTTTTAATTATGTTGGGCTAAGAGGATTTACTCCGGGCGAAGGTTTAGCCGTAATTTGTTTAATTATGTAATCTATATTTCTACCGGTTAAAATAAATACAGTTTGTAACGATTAAAGTTTATCTCTCACCTTTTTAATAAATTTCATCGATTTATTTAAAAGCTTTACTAAATCTGTTTTAATCTGATCGGTGATAAACAGATAGGTTAATTAAGCCGTAAATCTGTAGGAAACTTATTTTCATCGGATAAGTTAGTACTCATTTGCAAGAATATAATTCCTCGCACTTAATCTCCGTTTACTAGTGCTTGCTTGAGTTTTCATCGGACCTTGCATTTTCTGGTAAACGAGTTCTTATGAGTCTATGATTAGTCCTTAAGATAATAACAGGAATTTTGCCAAACTATTTTAATAAACCGGTAGAGATAGCATAATTAATCAGATTATATAAACCTGAACCCGGAGTTCCGTTTAATTTATCTTCAACTAAGTTAATTTTATCTTTGCTTTACTTTACAAAAACAAGTCAATTAATTTCCCCCTTTTGTGACAAGCTTAGGTACTATATTATTTCGCTATAAGTCCCACGGTTTGACCCCGGCCGCTTCTGTCTTACTATACTACTGCGACCGGGTTTTATTTGCAGCCCGACGGATATTTTGAGTATTAATTTCTTTCTCAATTGTTTTAATTACACCAGTTCCACCACTCACAATATACAGTCTGCATTACCAAAACTAGTCGGGTAACTTCTGGGAGAAATCTGCTATGAAATTTTACCATCATGTAAAGGAAGATATTTAAGAATTTCCCAGTGCAAAATTATTTTATTTTGGTAAAAGAATATTTTTAAAATTTATTTTCCATTAGATCTGTTCAAAAATCAAAAGATGATTATTGGAAAATCAAAAATTCAAAATTCTAACGCCATTATGCTCCACATGTCATCCCTTATCATGTGTTAAAATTTCATAACATTTCAAATTGTTTTGGGTCATTTTCGAAGGAGGGAGAAAATTACAAGATGACTTGTATTTTTCTTTAACTTTTGGACTTCGGGCTTCAAATAAAATTTGCTGAGATTTCGGTCAAGAATGAGCCTAAACTAGATTGCAAATTTTATTTTAATGGATGGAAGCCTATTGTTTTTTATTTTTAAAAATTTAAAGCTTTGATTATTAAAGAGTTTGCTTATAATACGTATTAAAAGCTATTTTTCTAGAATAAAAAATTACAAAAATTCCAAATACAGCCCTTTATGATGATCAGATTGTCATGACCGTTTTGAGCTGCGTGGGCTAATCATGCAATGATAGAAAATTCCAAAAACATCCTCAACAATTCGTGATTCATGTCTTTTTACCATTTTGCCCTTCATTGCATCCGTGCTTCACGAGACTCTTCCCGAGGGTCAAATTTTGATATAATAAATTTCTCCCCACCAACTCCACTTTGTAATGATGAAAAGACTAGTTGATCCTTAAGTGATACCCCAAAATGTTAGCCAACTTTGAAAGTCTTACTCTCTTCTCGAGCTACTATCGAAAATCTCCTAATTGTGCCTAGAGATTTTAAGGCATTGACTGCCTGAAGAAAGAATATGCAATTGTTGAGCTATTCGAAGGTGCCAATTACCTCGATATGTTTCAGATTTTGTCAAGCTATTCTAAGGCGCTGACTACCTAAAACAATGAAATGTTATCAAGCTGTTCTAAGGTGCTGACTACCTAAGAGTAAAGAGAGTTGATGCTTCCCAGACACTTCTAGGAGTCTAGCCCTATCCTAGCTGAGATGCGATGATGACTCGGATACTTCTGGGGATAAAAACCCGTTCAATGCAGAGTTAATCAAGATGATTCAGATACATCTGGGGACCAATACCGCCCAATGCAGAAATAATGAAGATGTTTCAGACACATCTAGGGGTCCGAAACCCGGTTAATGCGAAGATGATAAGGTGACTCGGATACTTTTGGGGACGGAAACCCGTCCAATGCGAAGATGATGAAGGTACTCGGATACATCTGGGACCAAAACCCATCCAATATGAAGATGGTGAAGGTTATTCGGATACATTTAGGGACCAAAACCCGTCCAATGAAGAGATGATGATGCTCGAATGCTTCCGAGGATCAAACCCGTACAATGCTGCTAGTTGAACCTCATGGTGACTTATTGCCATTTCCCTCCAACTGGTGTGCAGGGATAACTCTTGGTATAATTATGGGGACTTATTGCCTTAGCCCACCATTCGTTGACCCCTAAAACAAGTAGACATAATACAAGAGGATTTATTGTCATCACCTCGTCAACTTGGCCAGACTACATGTGGCGTCGGCAACCAATCATGCAAATGATGTGATGATGCAAGATGAATGATGATGCAATGTGAGAATACAAGATATCACACAGGTACATTAAGGGACTGAAACCTATTCCAAAATGTGAAAAATGATTTTAAGACCTGGGTACATCTAGGGACTGGAACCTATTTCAAAATATGAAAAATGATTGTGAGACCCAGGTACATCTAGGGACCGAAACCTATTAAAAAATGCAAAAAATAATCGTAGGGATTGTGAGCCTTGATTTTTGAACCACTATCCTATGTTGATTCGGGTTGACTAGGATCTGACCGGGCTGTAGGTCCACTTATAACCTAAGTATAATAACTAAGTCATAAAAAATAATGATTAAATCCTAAGTTAGCTTAGCGGAACCTATTAAGAGTCACCAACTAATTTAAACCTAGAGTAAATTAGGAAAGGTAGAGTTTGGGTTGGGGGTTTGGTATTCGACTTTTCTAGGTTCAAATTACTTTCACTATCCTTCTAAGTCGTTTTTCCTCTACTTATGTTATTTACGGCTTATTACGAAGTTGTTTAAGCTAAGTGTGCATGTTCATGATTTCTTTGATTTTTGTTATCATTTTTTGACTGAAAATTAAAGTGGAAATTAAAATTAACTAAATTAGGGTTTTGGGAGCCGAATAT
This sequence comes from Limonium bicolor, assembly GCA_023374045.1. Classification (NCBI taxonomy): domain Eukaryota; kingdom Viridiplantae; phylum Streptophyta; class Magnoliopsida; order Caryophyllales; family Plumbaginaceae; genus Limonium; species Limonium bicolor. The sequence continues at coordinate 209,890,890 of CM041779.1, read as the reverse complement.
GGTCAAACTTCAATTTTGTTCGTGGCCACGGACCTAATTAATGTCCGAACCCACGGACCCTAGTTAACCTAATTGGAAAGAAAAGTCAAAATTTCAACAAATGAAATTTTGAAAAGTCTGGGGCCACGAACAAGGCGTCCGTGGGCCCGGACATGTATTTTAGAAAACCTAAAATTTGAAAAATTATTGTCTTGCCACCGTTTGGGGGCGTCCGTGCTTACAGACAGGGCGTTTGGGACCCCGGACATGGCGTCCGTGGGTGAGACCGCCCTCAGACGACGGCGTTCAAGTGATTCCCGGTGGTGTTTTTGGCTCAAATTTAAGGGGTGCGTATCCTGAAAGATTTTAAACATGTTAGAACTTGAAAGAATTCAATTTGACTACGAATTGATAATGAAACTTAATGAACAAGTTATTGACCAGAAACGCAAGCAAACAACAATTCGGTACCGGGAAATGTCAGTTTGATCCTAAATTTTAACAGGGAGTGAATTAAGTAAGAAAAAGTTAGAAAATAAGTTTTCTAAGCTATTTTACTTTCGGGATTGTAAGGTTCCTTCACGTCAGGTTTCTTTGGGTGCTTCGTTGGTAGTGAACCAAAAATATTTCAATCTGGGCTTCTGACTCCTTGTTATTGTTAGTGTTCTTCACGTTTTGGTAGTGTTTTGTAGGGCTGCCCATGGTAGGTTAACCGCCTTATTCGGTTAACCGCTTTCGGTTAACCGGGTCTTCGGTTTTCTAAAATCCAATTCCATTACCATTCCATTTAGATCGGTTAACCGGATTCGGTTAACCGTTTAATTCGGTTTTCTAAAATCCGATTCCATTATCATTCCGTTTAGACCGGTTAACCTTTAATTCGGTTCGGTTTTATCGGTTAACCTTATAGCCGTGTATTTTTTTATTATTGATAAGACCCATACCATTAATATTATAGTACAACATTGATCATTCACCTAATTCATGAGTGACAAATCAAACATATATGACAAAAATATAATATTGTGCATATTCCCTCAATAACTAACATTAATTTTTATATAAGGTGAACATTAATATTTAAAGATTTTGGTTATTTATATAATCGGTTAACCGTGGTTAACCGAGCGGTTAACCGTTTTGGAAAATTCAATACCGTTACCGAAACCGAAACCGGTCAATTTACACGGTTCGGTTAACCATACCGCAAGAACCGGTACGGTTAACCGGAAAACAGGTACGGTTCACTTCGGTTTCGGTCGGATACCGCGGTTTCGGAATTTTTTGGGCAGCCCTAGTGTTTTGTGGGTGTTAGATGATGAATTTGATAATGGGAGTTGAAAACTTGTTTCTGCGGTGATTTTGGTGGAATTTTGGTTTTGAATCGGGGCTTGGGGAGTTCAAAATGTGAGAGAATGTAAACAGTTGAGTGCTCTGGTTGCTTAGGGTTCTTGGGGTTCTGATCTAATCAAGAGAAAATATCCCTTATAGAGACAATAATAAAGATAGAGTAAACTCGGTAAAAACTAAAATTTACCGGAGTTTGGTCAGGCGACTTCTAGTAGGAATCTGGCTATGTAATTTTAAAATTTTTTAAAGGAAGATATTTCTGATTTTTATAAAGAAAAATTGGAATTTAAGGATAAAGGAATTTTTTTAAATTTAATTTCTCATCAGATCTGTTCAGAAATTACTAGGAAATTATTGAAAATTCTAAAATTCAAAGTTCAAAAACCATTATGCTCTAAATGTCATCTTATATCATGTTAAAATTTCAAAGCATTCCGAGTAGATTTGAGTGGTTTTAGAGGAGAGAGAAAGTTTACAAGATGGCTTAAAAGCCCTAAAAATTATGAAATATACCCTTTATGATGACAAAAGTTGTCACCAAAGTCCTAGAACATGCTAATCAACCCCAGATTCTTCACTCTTTGACCAAATTACCCATATAGCACTTGTTTTTAAAAGATTCTATTCCAGGGGATCTAAATTTCGCATATAACAGATTGTTCCCCGTCAACTAGGCCTTGGAATGAGGATGAAAGACTAGTTGATGCTTATGTGACATCCCAAAATTTTGCCCAATTTTGGTAAGTCTACTCCCTTTTTCAAAATCCTACCGAAGATTCCAAATTTTGTCGAGCTATTCTAGGGCGGTAGCTATCCGATGAACTTTGAAGTTGTTGGGCTATTCGAAGGCACCAACTACATAGATATTTTCGTGCTATTCTAAGGTCCTGACTACTAAAAATGATAAAATACTGCCAGCTATTCTAAGACGCTGACTACCTAAAATGATAAGGCATTGTCAAGCTATTTTTCGATAGTTTCGGTAGTGGGCAGGTTTTGAACCCAAGACCCTTAGTTCTAGGATACCACTCCTCTACCGACCAAGCCACGAGGGCTTGATAGGCATTGTCAAGCTATTATAAGGCTCTAACTACCTAAAATGGGAAAAGTGAGCTAAGCTAGAGCGTGGATGCAAATGATACGTGTATAAGAATAACATGCAAATTGTAAAATGATATGCAAAATGATTATGCAAATTAGGATGATATGTGCATGATATGAGGATGATATGCAAATGATTCTCAGTGTATCTAGGCACCGAAACCCGTGCCAATGTTCCTGGTTGGACCTAATGTGGACTTATTGCCATTACCCAAACCGGTGTGAAGGGATAACTCTCGGTATAAATCTCAGGGATTTATTACCGTCACTCACCATTCATTAATCCCAAAATAAGTTGACATAACATAGGAGGATTTATTGTCATCACCTTGCCAACTTTTAGCCAGGGCTTATGGCATGCGTGGGTAATGCGAGTCAGGGCTTATGATGTGTCTGAATGAATGATATGAAATACTTCATGATGCAATGTGTTGAAAGATATGACCCAGGTGCATCTAGGGACCGAAACCGATTTCAAAGTGTGAGAAGTGCAAATTTAAAAGGTTAAGAATTGAGAGTGTCAAACATGGTGATGATTGAAGAACTCATGTGCTTCAAAGACGGAAATGCTTTTTGAAAATGCAAAAAAGTGGGTAGGGCTTATGAAGTGCCTGAATGAATGCAGGTAGAGCTTATGACATGCTTGAATGAATACAGGAAGAGCTTATGGCGTGCCTGAATGAATGTAGGTAGGGGTTATGACGTGCTTAAATGAAGGCGGGGCTCATGAAGTGCCTAAATGAATGCGGGTTGGGCTTTTTACGTGCCTGAATGAATTTAGGTAGGGCTTATGACATGTCTGAATGAATGCAGCTACAACTTATGACGTGCCTAAATGAATGTAGGTAGGGCTTATGATGTGCCTAAATGAATCCATGTAGGGCTTATTATGTGCCTGAATTAATGCAGGTATGGCTTATGACGTGCCTGATTGAATGTAGGTAAGGATTATGACGTGCGTAAATGAATGCAGGTAGGGCTTATGAAGTGCCTAAATGAATGTGGGTAGGGCATATTACATGCCTAAAAGAATGCAGGTAGGGCTTATGACATGCCTGAATGGATGCAGGCTGGGCTTATGACGTGCCTAAATGAATGCAAGTAGGGCTTATGACGTGCCTAAATGAATGCAAGTAGGGCTTATGACGTGCCTAAATGAATGCAGGTAGGGCTTATTACGTGTGTGAATGAATGCAGTTAGGGCTTATGACGTGCATAAATGAATGCTGGTAAGGCTTATGACACGCTTGAATGAATGCAGGTAGAGCTAATGATGTGCCTAAATGAATGTAAGTAGGGCTTATGACGTGCCTAAATGAATGCAAGTAGGGCTTATGACGTGCCTGAATGAATGCAGGTAGGGCTTATGACATGCCTGAATGAATGCAGGTAAGGCTTATGACGTGCCTGAATGAATGCAGGCAGGACTTCCGACGTGCCTAAATGAATGCAGGTAAGGCTTATGACATGCCTAAATGAATGCGGGTAGGGCTTATGACGTGCCTAAATGAATGCTGGTAGGCAGATGATGTGCCTAAATGAATGTTAGTAGGGCTTATTACGTGCCTGCGGTGTGTGATGTGGAGGTTAATCAGGGCTTATGACGGGCTTGTGGTGTGTGATGTGGAGGTAAATCAGGGCTTATGATTGGCTTGTAGTGTGTGTGATGTGGAGGTGATGGGGCTTAAAGCTTGCGAATGGCTTAAGCTTTTGGGTTTCAATTGGTGATGTTAATACAATTGTTGGAACCAACAATTTCCCCCAGTATTTTCCTTAAGGTAATCTGAGCAAGAGTTCATGGAAATCGATTGGATCGATCAATTTTCCCCAGTATTTTCTTTGATTAACTATTGAAATACCCCAAGTTATGAGGAAACCCAAAAGTCCCGGAAGTCCAGAAACACCTGGAAACCCTAATTCCCGAAAGTCCCGGAAGTTCCGGAAATCCTAGGAACCCTAGTTCCCATAAACCCCGGAAGTCTTGGAAACTCCATAAATGACCTTATAAACTTTAAGAAAGCCTTGGAAACTCAATAAGACCCTAGAAAACCCTACTAACCAGAGATGGAAAGCCTTAGAAAATTCTACAAGACCCAGTAAAATTCTAGTAGCCGGAAATGCCCCCATAGCTAGTTTTACTCCAACATAATCACTTTTCTCCTTAGGAAACTCCTTAAACAGCTTGGTAAGCATGAGGTGGTGACCTAGTTGAGGTAAGCACGAGGTGGTGACCTAGTTGGTAGAAAGCATGAGGTGGCAACCTAGTTAACCTAAGCACGAGGTATCAGGAAGCACGAGGTGTCGAGAAGCACGAGGTGTCATGAAATGATTGGTTAAAGGTTGTCCACACAAGCTAGCAAGCAAGTAGGGAGGTGAATCAAGCTAATAGGAGTCACAAGGTCATTGGTTAGATTTTAAGTCAAAGTACAATTACTTGTTCCTTATTTGCTCTTAAAACACCTTATTCCCTTTTGTACCCATAAGTGATGCCTTAAATGAGTTACAACCTGAAGTGTTTTCACTTCCACTTGCACTTACACATTAGTTAGACATATTACCAAACCAAGACAAGCAAAAAATGGCCAAGGCAAAGCCAAACCATGCCTTAAGGTAACCGGCCACATTTAATGCCATTTAATGTCATTTATTACATGTCATGATTTCTCTTCAGCTCATGATGATTCCTACAGCACCCACGACCTCTACCTCTTCCTAGCCCTTAGATAAGTTCACACTACTTATTCAATCAATGGTTACAAGGGTAGATAGGTGTTTCATGAGGTGTCAAGCTTATAAGGTTTCCTTTGCCTTAAGACATCTCTTCTTCTACCTATATAAGAGGGGCCACACCCAGGCCTTCCAACACATAGAAAACATCTTCTCTTACCTCATTAAACCCATATAAACATGAATTAGAAGGTATTCCAAGCTAGCCACCCTAGAACACCAAAATAGAAGCGAATTACCTTTCCAGTGCAGAATCCATGTAAAGGTGAGAGGATTTGGAGGCCTTCGCAAGTGAATCACTTGGAGTTCTTGGTATCCCCACGTAGCTATTTGAAGTACCTAACCGGTGGTGAAGAGAGATGGCGAGAAGGAGCCAGGTAGTTCCCGTGCTCCACCAATCTTTCCGCATGTGTCAATTCTGGCGACGCTTTCTGTTTGTGCTAGTTTTGGCAGCTTATACTGTGTATCTCTTCTAACTCCTTTCATGGTGTTAAAGTAGACTCTTCAATGGTGATTTTGATGTATAATAAGCCCCGAGCAGTTCTGGGAAACGTGGTGAACAAACATTGAACTTTTGATGTCAGATTCTGTGAATTTGGTGCTTTAACTTGTAGCCAGCTTGGTGTGTGATTTTCGTGAATAACTTCTGTGGGTGTTTGGCTAAAATGATGAGTACTTATCCCTCTACAATATTCCAGATCGTGGGTAAGTTCTCCAGTTGAGTTTTTATGAGTTAAAGGTAAGACAAGACCTAAAAACGTGCTTTAAGACCTTTCTGGTCTCTGTTCAAAATATGAAGGGGTTTTTGAAGGTTTCTTGCTTTGGGTTCGTGACCAAATACTCATAATATGTTGATATTGAACTGGTTAAAAGGTGGGTCGAATTTATACAGAGGTAAGACCTTAAACAAGGGTTTGTTTCTAAGGTATTTTCAAGGTGTTTATGATGTGTTCTAACTTGGTTTTGATATGGTTAATTGTTGCGATGTGATTTGATTCTTCTTGGTATGTTGTATGGGTATTTTATTAAGGTTGAGGATGTGGTTGGACCGCTTAATCACTTAGTACTCACTTTGGAATCTGCTTACACAAGTTTATGAGCCCTCAGAGGCCGTACACTGATTTTTCCCCACTACCAATGAATTGTGGGTAAGGCATCATGATCTACTCTATGGGCTGATGACTCGTAGGGCGTGTGCACACTTAAGGACAAGGGGTGAGGTAGAGAGGTCAGACTTTATAAATCTGGGCTTACGACTACAGAGGTCAGACTCTATAAATCTGGGCATACGGCCATTGGAAGAGGTCGGACTCTATAAATCCGGGCATACGGCCATTGTTTTTGTGGATGTGGAAATTGTGGTGAAACTTGGTATTCGTCATGAAACTTGATGGATCTTGATATGATAATGCTTATTACACGTGTGTTGTTATGATATTGTATACTCAAAGGTAAAATGTATTTTACAGGTGATGAAGAAGGTTCTGATGTGATGTGTTTAAACTTGTGGTTATTACATGTTATTTTGTGAATGTATGCTTATGCACTTTGGTAATATTTGTTGTGGTTTCTGGTGATATATGTTGGTGTGGTTCTTTGATGTTACATATGATTTCTTAAAGAGTTTTATAAGCTAAATGTATTTTACATGTGGTGGCAAGAATTACTCAGCTTTGCTGATGTTTGTTTTCTAGCATGTGCCCCATGGTCTTTTCTCTGTGATTGTATGACTGACCACAGGAACAGGTTAAGAAGTAGCACGAGAGAGAGGAGCTAAAGAGACCAAAGACTGAAGTTAGAAGACGACGTAGTATTTCAATTAAGTTCAGTGTAATAGGTTTAAACACTTTTGTATAAGCTAGTAAAGATGGTGTAAGTTAATACCTAGTTCTGAAAGATGTTAGTCGATGTTAGTGAGTAAGGTTATGGTTGACTTTTGAATATATATATATATATATATATATATAAAGTTTAAGAGTTTAACTTAATTTGGTATAGTAGTGGTATTTAGCCTTAGCATCCACAGTGAGTGTGGGTGTGGCGGTAGCACCCCGGGTAGTGTAGTAAGACTTCCGCTGTATTGTTAAAAAGAAAAAAAAAGCTAGGAAAATTGGGGTGTTACATTGTGGTATCAGAGCAATAGGTTATAGATCGAGGAAAGGATGGGTGGTCAATGTCTAAATTTGTGTGCCTGAATGCTTGTTTGTGAATGTTTGACTAAATGTTTAAATACTTGATTGTTCATGATCCTATGACTAATGACTATATGTGTGTAGAATGGTAAACATCCAGGAAGGGAGGCAGTTAGGGGCCAGCTTGAAACCCTAAGGGATCTAGCCCTTAGCATGGGTAAGATTTTAGAAAATCAAGTGGAAAGAGCAGAGATTCCCAAGGACTTCTCCAGAAGGATTGCCGCGATGAAACCAAGTACCTTTTCCGGTGTAGAAGACCTTGTAATCCTGGTGGACTGGATAAGAGAGTTTGACAAGATATTCGACATCATTGATTGTCTCAAAGAGAAGCGGGTAAGTGGTGCTATTTATTATTTCAAGGGTGAGGCTGACCTGTGGTGGACTGCAGAACAAGAAAAATTACAAGGAGAACCTGACTTTGGATGGGGAGTTCTCAAGGCTGCCATGAGAAGAAGATTCTATCCGAAGCATGTTCACATGCAGAAATACCACGAGTTTACTGAGCTAAAGCAACTACAAGATGATGTGAAGACTTACCATTCCAAGTTCATGGAACTATCAAGGTTTGCATCGAACATGGTGCCTGATGAAGCTGCCAAGGTTCAATGTTTCGTTGGAGGCTTAAATTGGAGTTTACAAGAGGCATTAAGTGTTGTTTCAGTGGCTACTTTACAAGAGGCGTATAGTAGGGCAGCAAATCTCTATCGTGTACAACAAAGAAGGAAGGAGGCACAGTTGGGCCACAAGAAGAAATTTGAGTCAAGCAAAGAAGGAGAAAAGGGGGTGAAGTATGGTGAAGACCAGAAAGGAATAAAATGCCTTGGGTTAAGCCGAACTTCCCTGAACAAGGTACCTATTCTACTAATCCATGTAAGAGGACCAGACAACATCTCTGTAACCGATGTGAAAGAAATCATCCAAGGACAGACTGTAAATGAAATACCCCTAACCTTAAAAAGTTAATTAAATGATCTATTAATGATCTAAGATGGCTAATAAACATCTAAATACCATTGGGGAACAATCTAAAAGATCTCAACAAGGCAAAACATGCCTTAAGATCGGTAAAGCCAAAAATGTGCTTTAAGACACCATAGAGATTGTATCACCTCAAGTAGGATCCAAAGTGGATTCCTAAGTATTATAATGAAGTAATGAACATTATAAAACCATTCTCAAAGGAAACCAAGCTCTAAAACATGTTCTAACACAAAATGTGCCTTAAAATTCCTTACAACACGTTTTTGAGAAAATTGACTTTCTGAGTAGGGTTTTGAGTGGTGTTAGGCATTGGATTAGACCTTGATATACTAATGTACTATAATGTACCACATTAGAAGGTCTAAATCCAAAATTTCAAAAAAATCGAAAATATGGCATTCATTTGTGAATAGTAACCCAAATAGTGCATTTTTAAGCAAAATTGACTAAGTATGGTCAATGGTCAATTAATGACCACCCTAACCCTTTGGCTCTCGGCAGACATGGAGCATGAAAGACAGCTCATTCTACTTTAACACTAAATATCTAGCTAATTTGGTGAATCGCCATTTTACTATTCCATTTTATACTTTTTATTCATTTAAACACATTACCTTTCTTTCTCTGGCCTCTTGTCCCATTCCAGCCGAGCCATCAGCCTTCTCTAATCCTCTCAAGCTGTGTTCTTGAGTATGCAAGGCAAATCAATCTCTTTTGCACCTAAGGTAATGGTTTAAGGCTTATTTTAGCTCTTTTTCTTCATCTCTTCATTACCTACACTTGGAGATCATGATCTATCACTTTCCATGGCTCATTCTCAGTATTTTAAACCTTGAACAACAATCAATCTCAGCTGAAGCAAGTCTAGGGACCAAGGTTACCAAAATTTAAATTATAAGGTAAAAACATACCTTAAGGATTTCTATTCTCCATCCGGTTTTCTTCTTCTGATTTTTATGAGTTTATTCACTCATAATCTTCATATTTACATGTTTATTCAGTTGGTTAACCATTTGGAGCAAGGGTGTCCAATCTTTAAGGCATTTTGCCAAGGTAAAACCTATTACCATAGCAACTTGTTGTTTTCTAGCTATTTCCTATGTTTATATGGTGAATTTAACACCATGTGGTGTGTTTAATTCAGGCTGAAATCCTTTGGAAACTTCCTTGCATTTTAAGGTGATTTTTGCCTTAAATCTTACATTAATTGTTCATTATGGTTAAGCTCATGCTTGGAGTATAACCATATCTTATTTTGGTGTATTAAACATGTCTAAATAATGTGGTGATTTTTCCTCCAAGCTGCCGAGTTGTTACTAAGGATAAACCAAGGTATAAACACCTTAAACTTATGATTTTATGATTTCTTAGCATATATATTATATGTGCCGAGAGTGGAGTTAATTATATGGGTGATTTTAACCTAAGTATGGAAAAAATGACTAAGATAAATTAAGTTAGTCATTTAAGTGATTTAATTAACATAATGGTCAAATTATGACATTATGTGGAAAAATAAATAAACTACAGCAAGGCCGAGAGTTTATAGTATAATTTGAGCTATTTATGTGTAATTTTATGTTATAAAGCAAAGTTGTAATAATGCCATGTCATTAGGCCATTTTAATTTAAGTTTAAAGCTTATTTAGTTTAATTTATTCTTATATAATTAAGTTTGGGGTCAAATGGTAATTATTAGTAAAATATAAAGCCGTGGGCTTAATTTAGAGGAATTTAGGGTTTTTAAATGAATTTAATAAAAATTATAACATTTTATAAAGTTTTGGGTCAAAATTGTAAAAATAGAAAACTATAGGGTATAGTTGGTAATTACCGAAAGTTTGGTTCCAATTTGGCATTAGAAGTCAAAGTTGACTATATAGGAGACTTTGACCAAGTTTGGAGAATTTAAGAAATTAAAATACTACCTTATATTTAGATAGTTAATAAATTGTAAAAGATTTATAAGAGATGGGGTTATATTGTGATTTTCGAAACTTTGGGGTACTAAATGGGATTTAGTATAGACCTTAATTTATTAGGAATTTTTAGAAATTTATTTGGTTAAATTTGGAGTTTATATGAATTATATAAGTATAATATATGATATTTCATGACATTGTTACAAATGGGTAACATATGGGTAAAAACCGAGATTTATAGAAAGTATAAGGTTAGGAATGATATTTATAACCTTTTGGTATAGTTTGGTAATTTTTGGAGTTATATATAAGGTTTTATAAAGATATATGTATAATATATAGTTTTAATGACATTAGAAAACTATGTATTATAAATTCGGAAGATTTGGTAAATATACAAAGTTAGGTGGTGGGAATTTAATTAAAACAGACCCTAGGGTCTGTTCGGTAATTATAGCCTTTAAAAACAATAGGTTATAATTATATTAAGGTTTAAGGATTATAATATAAGATATATATTATAAGTGTAACAATGAAATATATATAATTTGGGGTTGATTTGTAATTTATGGAAGTTTAGTGGGAGATAATAAAAACCGAGAGTATAAGGGGCTGTTTGGTATTTAATAACAATTTATAACCATAGGTTATAATTGTTTTAATGACATATATAAATGTCATAATATATGTTATATAACTATGATATAACATTATATTAATTATGTGGTGGATTTTGTAAATATTTAAGAAACTAGGTGCTGTTCGGTAATATGGACATTTTTAAATAAAAATGTATAATATGGTTTTAATGTTATAAGGGTTATAACATTTATAATATAAAGAACATTCATTAAAGAGAATCAATATATTATTAAGACTTACTATATAATAAAGAGTCCCATAATACATATATATATATATATATATATATATATGTTATGGAGTGGAAAATATAATATGGTTCAATAACCATATATTATCATAATTTAAATGATATAAGATAAAAAGGAAAGAATTACAAACATTCGATATGGAGATTCTAATGTTAGGAGTTTACATGGAATAATAAGGATTTATATAATTCAAAGTATTTTTACACATGAATTATACTCCATTAAACTTGGAAAAACAAACCTTAGGAAAATAAATACTAAGGTGAAACGTATAATATATGATTAAGAATTATACATGCAATATAGAAACAAACTATATAATATACAATGGTATATTGAATTACATGTGATAACCAAGTTCAAACATTAAGTATATTAATATACAAGACGAGACTACGCATGTAATATAACGTTTTTTCAATCCCGAGTTAAGCCGAAAACCCGACAAACGTTGACAGTTAATAACGGGGGAGTGACCGGGAGGTATTAGTGACGGTACGGGGTACCGTAGAGTTATGTTGTTATACGGGATTCTAATCAGTAGCGTTATGTATTATTAGACTGTTAGAGACGACACGGGGAGCATCAGATCTAGCTGATTCATACTCCACGGTTATACATTCAGGGTGAACGGTATGTTGTTACGTGTCTCTGATTGTCTCTGAGGGCTTCCTCAGTTCAGACTTCTGTGTAATCTGTGATAAGATTGTTTGTCTGATTGTGTGAATAAATATGCATGAACTGTATATTTTTAGCTGTTTATTATATACTGTTGTTGCGTTAACAGTATTGGTTCATATATATGGACCTATATATATAAAACGAACTAGCGGCTATGGTGCTATCTTATATGCAATATAAGGATCGTCAGAAAAACGTTGTAGCACTAGGATAATAAGAAATACATATTATCCAAGACTTTAATACGGAGCATTAGCCTTTCTAACGCCGCTCTCGTATCTAACACTGGATCCCGAGTTTACAGACTTCGGATTGGACTAATGACCTTAGTCTGCCGTGTTAGAAAATTTGTTAATGCGATGCGATGGTACAATTAATTAAACATAATAAAGCCAAGAGGATGTGGCTCTTGGTGCGCGCTGTGATCACAAAAATGATACTAGGATGTCCGCGTACGGGTCCGCAAGTATCAAGAAATTTCCCGTGAGCTAGGATGGCTCGTTGGTCGGAGACTCTACCGCTGGAGTGGCTACTGCCGTGGGTGACCCGCCATAGTATATGGGTAATTTAGAGACACGTCGTTTTTAACGAGACATTGTCACTAGGTATAACTGAACACTCATTACAGTTGAGACTTGTACATTGGCAAAAAGTATTGGTTTTTCTACCAAGGACGGGAGTTAATACTTGTTTATTATTCTCGTTGTTTCGCCTTGTTGTTCATTGGTTATACTGTGTAGTTTATATTATGTGTGGTGATGGTTATGTTATCGTATGTTATTACTATTAACTGTTTTACAGTTTAAATATTAAAACGGTTTTGCATGTAACAAATCTCATGCTCTCGACCAATTAATTGAGGGGTTTGAGGAGGCATGACGGGGCATGTGATAACATACTCAGCAGGGTCTGATTCCATACCACAAACCATTTTTATTTCAGGAGACTAGCTGGAGGGTCGACGCGGGGTGCGACAGTTGTGGTTTTACTGTTGGTTAAGACTTGGTACGGTTTGAGACTACTGTTGTTTTGAACTCGGGTTTTGTAAACCGAGGTGTATGTTTGGATAGACGCTCACGTGTACGGTTTGTATAAGACTGTTGTTGTTGTTTATGTTTTTAGATTGTTTAAGCACTACTATCTATCTCTTGTGGTCACCGCGGGAATACGTTTCGTATGTTGAATATCATGTAACTCATAATCACCCGTATGAGCGGGTGATAACAGTGACACCATCAGAACGACAGGCTGTTATTTACCGCTGCGATTTATTTACTAAGTACGACATTTATATTAATTTAAATTAATTTAGGGGATTTCTTTTATTAAACCTTTAATAATACTATTAAGTATTAAATTATTATATGGAATTATGAATATTAAATTATTATATGGAATTATGAATAGTAAATTATTATATGGGGTTGTGAAATTTATTTAGGGGTTTCTTCTATTTAACCCTAATTATTATACATTATTATATGGTATTATGAATTTAATAATAAGATTTATAAGTCAATAAATCTTGGGAAAATTATTAAACACTCCATATATATTATAAAGATTTTGGGAAGTGTTGGAACATTGTTTGAAATAAAAGTCAAAATAAAATTCTAGAAACCTTAAAGCTTATTAAGCCTTGCTAGAGTTGACTTTTTGAGAATGGTCAAACCAGGCCATGAAACCTATACCAATAAATAGGTTATGGAAAACCATGAAGATCGATAAAAAGAACGTCAAAAACGGATCATCCTAGCCAAAGTTATGTTAGTTTGAAGTTTAGAGCCAAAATTTCATAAAGTGCCACGTGTCAGCCTCTCGTGCGTCCCAACACTTAGCTGATTTTACCTCCTTGTTTTTCGCCAGCAAACAACCGATCTTGACCTAACTTGTGACGGCTATATCTTCTTCATTACTCAATATTTTTCCATGCCGTCTTCGCCACTCTCTTCTCCTTAATTCCCTCTTTACAACCGTAACTCATACAAGCCCTAAATCCTTCTACATCAACGGGAAAATCGTTCTCAAGTCGGCACCTTTCACAGTCGTAACCCAGATTTACAATTTCCTTCGAATTCAGGTAAATTCGTCTAGCCATAAATCCTTCGTTTCTCAACCAAATTTTGATTTCTTTAGCTCGTTGTGTAGATCTCTAAACCGTCTACAATTTTTATGTTTGTGCCCAAGCCTGAATCATAACCGTTTGGAAGTTATAGTCGCTCAAAGTTCCGGATTTTCAGCACATAAAATCATACCGGAAACAGAGAGGTAAACTCGTAACTTTCGGGTCGATTTTCTTTCTGTATAATGCGAGTTAGGATTATTTCTAGTTATCCATGTGTAGATCTAAGTTTCATCTTTCTAATGAGCCCAAAAACAAACCTAACTCGATCTGTGCAATAACTTATAGATCCTCGAAGTGTGCTTCCCGAACTGGTCGAAAGTTCAAGTTTTTCCAGAAAAACGATTTCGAATCGCTTCGATTCGGGCAATTCCGGTGAGTTTCCGATCAATTGCTCCGATAATGTTGTTGGTAGTGTTGATTCCGACCTAACCCATGTTTCAATTGTGTCAATTACACTCTAGATTAGGAGAATTTGGCGAATTTATATCCGAATCGCACTCTGAAACTAGTTTAAACCCTAACGTTCGAATTGAATACGAAACTGGGTGAACTCTGCATTAAAATTGGGGAAATTAGCATCATTGGAACCGAAATTGTATTACGAATCCATAGAAACAAGAATCACGTGATTTCGTTCTGTAGATTGTGAGGAATTGTCGAATTAGTACTCGGTTGGATAACAGAGGTCGCTGATGAACTCGGTGCACAGGAGCCGTTCGATCTCGGTTTAAGAGATTGGACGGCCGAGATTAAAACGTTCCAGAATAAGTTATTAAAGGGTTTTAGTAAATTCCAGTAAATAGTCTTAACTTGTTGGGTTAATTTAAATATCTTCCCGAAGGTATTTTGACTTGAAATTTTAACCACAGATTCCTTATTTTATGTAGTTTATTTTCATGTAAATTATTAAGGTTTTGGAGTTTTTAAACATAAGTTATGATTTTTACAAGTTACGGGTTTTCTGGAATTATTTGGCTAAATTAAAAAGATATTTTTATGAAATAAAAATTTTATAATATGTCTAAAATGTTATAGTTACTGTATATTAAATTTAGGAATTTTTGGGCAACGGGAAAAGGTTTTAAAAATTGTGTTTGTGAGTTTTTCATAAGAATAACTTATAATATATAGTTTTTAATGTAATCAAAAATTAAAGTATAGTTGATTAATGAACTTTATAGGTTGGGGAAAATATAATAAGACTAATTAACATTTAATACAGTATGTTTATAAATATTTTGGGTATTAGCTTTAAGTGAAGTAAAAATTGTTACATATATTTATATGTATATTTATATGAGAGAAATAAATAGAAACTTATATTAAATCAAGGAATTTAACTAAACTACATTTTAGTACTATATGTAATATGGAAGCTAATATGTTTAACTAAAACTAAGGGAAATACTTTATTTTATAAACCGTAAATCAGTTTTGGATGTGTCTAAAAGATGTTAGATATAATTAGATACAATAGAGTGTTCTGGATAAATCTTAATATATGTAGGTATATGTATATATATATATATATATAAATACAATAAAAATAGATAAAGGAAATAACATTCCTTGTGAGGAATATAATAGGAAGGATATATATATACGATAATAAATAAATAAAAGAAATAAAATACCTTATAGAAAATATAAATGCAGGAATTAATGAGTTTAAAATAAAACCTCTACATAATACTAATAATAGAATACTATATGAGGTGGTATTAATTTATGGTTAAGAATTGAGTTTTTAGTTACCCTTGAATTTCTAAGTATAAACAGTATTAAAATACATGTGTATATTTAGTCAATGTCCACAATGTAAATCTATAATCGGGTTAAGAAATTAATAAGTTGAAATTTAGGAATATTTGTAATTAGTTTACATAGAGTGTTACACAAATAGATCTTATTATTTAATTGGTAATAAAATGAAGGAAATACTTTTACATTTAAATGTTCTTATTATATAAACAATAATAAAGTAATGAGTTACTTTTACATCTAAATGTGAAGAGGATAAATAAGTCTAGATTTAATCATTTCTTAATTTATAGTATTGAGTAATAACTTAATATCTTGTGATAAAATCATTAAAAGGATTGTATAAAACTAAATTAAACTATGATTGGGGAATTAATCTAATAATAATCCTTACGTTCTTAGAATTTGATAAGCCATATAAAATACATTTAATACCAATGTTCAGGGTGTGAGTTTATAATTAAGTAATGTATTTAGTAGTTAGAATTTATAAGAAGGTTTATAAATAGAAATTTGATACTTAAAATCTTTAAACCTTTGATTAGATGAAACTGGGTTACGTAAGAGATTATATTGATTTACCTTTTTAACACTGGAAATTTAGTGTGTCATTTGAATATAGGGTATGGGGATTTTCAGAATGGGTTGTCTTATTACATAATTAACAATTTCACTTATGAATCAGAATTTAGTTCTTAGATAGACTTTACCTTATGTCGAGATATAATGTTTATCCTAAGATACAATAAAGGAAAATAATTTATTAAGTTATTCCTTTGGAACCTTGGTCTTGTAAGTAATATAAAATGTATTTAACGTAGGTTTATTACAATTTAGTACAAAAGGATTATACATACTCTATGGAGAGAATGTGTGTAAAAATTAAATACTTGGGAAATTAAAATGTGAGTAAGGATACATAAAAAGGGTTATCTTAAAACACCTTATTATATAGGTAATAATTAAGCGAATAATATACTTTGTGGATACTAAGTAAAAGAGTTGGAAGGGTTTGAGTTAATTAAAATATAGTTTCTCAGGATGAAGAGTAGTTGAACATCTTAAGACAAGATAATTAAATGGTTATAATATTAAGTCATTCTAAAGTAAAGATAAAGTAATTGAGTCTAGTAGTTCTCTCTAAATTCTAAGATCAATGAAGTTGTAATGAAATGCATCTACGACACTATAATTCCAGTATACGGGATGTAGATCTTAATTAAGTTAAGGGGGAAGACTTAGTTATAATGGATTATCTAGTAGATATTGATAAAGATACATAGTCAATAAATTGTGAAATAATAGTGTAGTATTCTAAGATAAACCCATCATTGGTCATAACACGATGTATGTCCTAAAGTAAGAATAAAAGCATTGAGCTTAAGAATTGTTATTGAAATTCTAAGATTGATTGAATAAGGTATAATGCACTTATGTTTAAAGGTCTTTAATGTGAGAATTATGGTTAAGTATGGGTAAAGTGGATAAGGGTGGAACAATTAACTAGTGTTGATAAAATACATTCCTTGGTCTTACAACCTTGGGCTATACAACATTCTAAAACAAGTCAAAGGCTATACTTAACAATTAAGCGAAGGGCTTACAAGATGATCGAGGTTTAGAAATGAGAGTGAGGAATCTATTTAAGTTTAACTTAGGGTATGAGTTATTGATGATAGATTACCTTTAATATTCTTCAGAGTACTGTTGATTATTTACGCAAGTTGTCTAGAGCTGCTACAGTGTTACCAGGTACGATTTCTCGTACTCAGCTTGATGTTTTGGACTTTATGGAATGTTTTGTACGATTTCTCGTACTCAGCTTGACGTGTTTTGGACTTTATGGAATGTTTTGTACGATTTCTCGTACTACGATATTTTTGCTGGTTGACTTGTGGAATGTTTTGGAAAACGCTAACTGACTTTAAGAGGAACTTCTAAAAAGAAATGGTTGTGTGACTGACTCAGCTTGTGTGACTAACTGAGCCTTGGATGTGGAACTCACTTGGGTATTGGTTTCTTCTACTTGGTTGCCCGTTAGACATTGGCTGCTTAGGGTTTACGCTTCTGCACTCTGTAGGACTGAGTGTTTTGGTATTGCTCTGGGTAGTTGGTGATTAGCGGGATTTTTGGAAAAGGTCAATCTTGGAAATCTTTCTTTCGACGTGCGCGCGTCTTTAATGTGAACAGTAGGGGGCTGTATATCCCTCGCCCATAGGGGCATTGATATTAAACAGTAAAGGGCTGTATATCCCTTGTCCCGAGAGGACGTAGTTAACAGTAAGGGGCTGTATATCCCCTGTCCTTAATGGACGTTCTTGGCGGTGGGGGCCATCTCTCCCAGTTGGTTTCATTCCATTCTTGAGTTGCTGGTTTTGGCTTTCTCTCATTCATTCCTAGTCCTCGTGACTACATGGGTCTTTCTACTCCAACTTGGAAATGGATCTAACATAAGTAATGATTGTTCACTAATTCTTGGTGTGGTGATATTTACTAATTTACTCTTCTGTTATTTGTCTCCTTTGAAATGTTATGTTTGACTTGGTGTTTTAAAAGGGTGTTTTGTTTTGCTATTTTGGTTAAGTGCTGTTTTCAAGTTATTGTTTATTCTCAAGTTATATTAAAGTTTTGTTTTAGAGAATAGTACCAGTTCCATTCCAGGGAACTGACTCACCCCTCCGGGGTGGGCTGCTTGGTTTCATCTTGCAGGTACGAATTGATTTACAGGTGGCCACGAAGAGAATGAGCGTTTGGGATGGGACTAGGTTTTGTGGAGAGAATATGTTTAATTTCTATTATGTTTGTGTTAAGTTTTTCTCGAGTTCAGACCGTAGCTTTTGTAGAGTTGTAAGTTGTAATTGGTGAGGTTTGGTGCCGGGTGTTTGGAACCCGATGGTCTGTAATCGCCTTAGAGTTTTATTTCCGCTGTATTTATGGTTAATAGGGGCGTTACAGAAAGTGGTATCAGAGCGTAGTTACGCTCTGAACCCGAGAAAACAAGCCGAGTGAAATCTTAGATTATAGGTGCACTTAAAACTGGGGAACTGGGGTAGAATTGGGAAGTGAGGACTCCAGTAAGGCACGACTCCTAACCCTTTTTGGAATTGTGAACGATTCCTTTACACACTTTCTTTGTGAATGTCCGTTGAGTGTGATGTGTTGTTTACTATCCAACAATAAACTACAAAATATATATATATATATTTGGAACATCCTATATTAAGTATATAAGATTTTGGTTGAGATAAACCAAATATTAAGCTATTTTTCAAAAGCATACTCATGGAGAATACATTGCTAAAAATGCAATCCTTTAAAAGCTAGTACACAAACTTCCTAGAATTTTAAAGAATACTTTTGGTTGAAAACAGTATACAAATAGAACTTTACATAACTAAATTAGTATTGATATTATGTGAAAGTACTTCAACTCCTTAAAGTTTGAATCTCATGAACTACTTGGTATCAATTTATTACCTAAAGATAATGTTTAAGATAAATCTTAAGTCTAGAAAATTATTAAGCTAACAAGAACTAGTAGCGTATTAGAAAAGATCAACATCTGAACTTGTAAAACACATTAAAACTCTATGTTAACTTTAGAAAGAAAACACATAAACCTAACACCCTACGGGAAGTGCCTGGTGCGACGAACTCCTAGGCTGAAAGTAGTGGGGGTGCACACCCACTTCTGGAAGTTTAGGGGCTAGACAAGCCTTGTCATCTAACTGTAAATAATCTTCTACGCAGGTGATGGATTGTGTTGAACTTGAGGGGATGGTGGTAAGACGTTACCATCATGAAGTCTTAGTAGGCATATTTCATTGCTAACCACAATGAACAAATCATATTTATATCTTAATCCTATTAAATCAAAGTAAAGGTTTATTGAGTTAAATTTTGGTGAAAAATACCTATATATGGAGGAAGGGATTAAGTTTGGGTACTCAAGGTAGAACGTCTACCCCTGTTGAATATAAAAACAATAAAGAAGTTACTTAAAGATTAGTGAAGAGAAGAGTAACACTAAACTAAGTATCATTGATCCTTAAATACTTGAGTATCGAGCATCTTAGTAATTGGAGTTACTTAAAGATTGAAATCCTCATGTTTACTTGGAAGTTTAACATTATACAGTATAAATTTTAAAAGTCACACTAAGAGCGATATTTACTAAAAGCCACCATTGTCTAAGAGAGTACTAAGATTTAATAATCAGAAGAACACTTACATAGAACAAACCCGAAGAAAATAATCACCAAGAGTGAGTGAGTTTTCATTAGACTAGTTCATTTGACTTAAAATTTTATATAGAGTCCCTATCTTGAAAAATAAATTTTAAGATAAAGAAATCAGATTTTGGAGCTACATTATAATTGATAAGAACTTCCTAGATTCTCCCTTGGGTGAGATTATGTAATATATAATAAGTAAATTTTATAAAGTACACTGAATGAATCATCTAAAATACGATAAGTATTATAAAAACAATTGAAACTTGAAAGTCACAGAAAATATTTATCTTATAAAGTTTTAACATATGGTTGGCTAATAAACCCTTGAAGATGATTTTGGAAGATTATTAAGGATTATTAAAGATTGAAATATTATTATAAACTACTCGTTACACCTGGTTTAGCTTGGTAATATAATTGATATGATAAATGATCATATATGGACACATAATTCGTATCAGTCATTAAATGAATGGATAATAATCATAAGATAAAATTTTATAACCACAAGGAAATACAAATACATAACAATCAAGAGATACAGATATATAACGATCATAGATATAATCAACGTGCAGTAAAATTCAACAAAGCTGGTTAATAAGGTGTTGAATTCTTTGAATGTGCCATTAGTAGCGGTACGAGGGCGTACCTTAGCTCTTTTAAGGGGGATATGCTGGCATACTCCTCCTTCGTTATCTTATCCGGATTATGCCGCGTTTCATTATTAGCAAAGGGAGAACAGTATTAGCAGAATGAGAGGTGTTTGTATGTGCTTGGTTTTTGCATTATGACTCAGTAGATGACTTTTGATTTTCATCATGCTATATCTTGGTATATCCTGATTCAGTTTGATTTTGAGTAATCTTGAGTGGAATGTTGTATTGGAAATGGATGGAAATAAAGATTGGTTGGTATGGAATTTCATTGGAACTTTTATTGTCTCAGCACACCCGAAGCGGTGTGAGTGCTTATTAGTTGATTTTTAAACTTCGAGGCGAAGTTTCTTTTAAGGGGGATATGCTGAAATACCCCTAAATTAATTTAAATTAATTTAGGGGATTTCTTTTATTAAACCTTTAATAATACTATTAAGTATTAAATTATTATATGGAATTATGAATATTAAATTATTATATGGAATTATGAATAGTAAATTATTAATGGGGTTGTGAAATTTATTTAGGGGTTTTCTTCTATTTAACCCTAATTATTATACATTATTATATGGTATTATGAATTTAATAATAAGATTTATAAGTCAATAAATCTTGGGAAAATTATTAAACACTCCATATATATTATAAAGATTTTGGGAAGTGTTGGAACATTGTTTTGAAACATAAAAGTCAAAATAAAATTCTAGAAACCTTAAAGCTTATTAAGCCTTGCTAGAGTTGACTTTTTGAGAATGGTCAAACCAGGCCATGAAACCTATACCAATAAATAGGTTATGGAAAACCATGAAGATCGATAAAAAGAACGTCAAAAACGGATCATCCTAGCCAAAGTTATGTTAGTTTGAAGTTTAGAGCCAAAATTTCATAAAGTGCCACGTGTCAGCCTCTCGTGCGTCCCAACACTTAGCTGATTTTACCTCCTTGTTTTTCGCCAGCCAAACAACCGATCTTGACCTAACTTGTGACGGCTATATCTTCTTCATTACTCAATATTTTTCCATGCCGTCTTCGCCACTCTCTCTCCTTAATTCCCTCTTTACAACCGTAACTCATACAAGCCCTAAATCCTTCTACATCAACGGGAAAATCGTTCTCAAGTCGGCACCTTTCACAGTCGTAACCCAGATTTACAATTTCCTTCGAATTCAGGTAAATTCGTCTAGCCATAAATCCTTCGTTTCTCAACCAAATTTTGATTTCTTTAGCTCGTTGTGTAGATCTCTAAACCGTCTCCTTTTTATATGTTTGTGCCCAAGCCTGAATCATAACCGTTTGGAAGTTATAGTCGCTCAAAGTTCCGGATTTTTCAGCACATAAAATCATACCGGAAACAGAGAGGTAAACTCGTAACTTTCGGGTCGATTTTCTTTCTGTATAATGCGAGTTAGGATTATTTCTAGTTATCCATGTGTAGATCTAAGTTTCATCTTTCTAATGAGCCCAAAACAAAACCTAACTCGATCTGTGCAATAACTTATAGATCCTCGAAGTGTGCTTCCCGAACTGGTCGAAAGTTCAAGTTTTTCCAGAAAAACGATTTCGAATCGCTTCGATTCGGGCAATTCCGGTGAGTTTCCGATCAATTGCTCCGATAATGTTGTTGGTAGTGTTGATTCCGACCTAACCCATGTTTCAATTGTGTCAATTACACTCTAGATTAGGAGAATTTGGCGAATTTATATCCGAATCGCACTCTGAAACTAGTTTAAACCCTAACGTTCGAATTGAATACGAAATTGGGGTGAACTCTGCATTAAAATGGGGAAATTAGCATCATTGGAACCGAAATTGTATTACGAATCCATAGAAACAAGAATCACGTGGTTTCGTTCTGTAGATTGTGAGGAATTGTCGAATTAGTACTCGGTTGGATAACAGAGGTCGCTGATGAACTCGGTGCACAGGAGCCGTTCGATCTCGGTTTAAGAGATTGGACGGCCGAGATTAAAACGTTCCAGAATAAGTTATTAAAGGGTTTTAGTAAATTCCAGTAAATAGTCTTAACTTGTTGGGTTAATTTAAATATCTTCCCGAAGGTTTTGACTTGAAATTTTAACCACAGATTCCTTATTTTATGTAGTTTATTTTCATGTAAATTATTAAGGTTTTGGAGTTTTTAAACATAAGTTATGATTTTTACAAGTTACGGGTTTTCTGGAATTATTTGGCTAAATTAAAAAGATATTTTTATGAAATAAAAATTTTATAATATGTCTAAAAATTTATAGTTACTGTATATTAAATTTAGGAATTTTTGGGCAACGGGAAAAGGTTTTAAAAATTGTGTTTGTGAGTTTTTCATAAGAATAACTTATAATATATAGTTTTTAATGTAATCAAAAATTAAAGTATAGTTGATTAATGAACTTTATAGGTTGGGGAAAATATAATAAGACTAATTAACATTTAATACAGTATGTTTATAAATATTTTGGGTATTAGCTTTAAGTGAAGTAAAAATTGTGAAATACCCCGGATCTAGGATTGGCGATTAAATTACTCTAATATGATTATAAAAGGGCTAATGGTGCCTAAAGAGTATTGGTAAAAAGAATAAACCAAAAGAAAAGAGAAACGCTTGAAAAGCGAAAACGCTAAAATACGCGTTAAATGAGTATAAGGGATATATGATCTCGAGAGGGTCCGAGATGGATTCCTAAGGCTTAGTTAGGCCTAATAAGTATACGGGAATGATTCCCGAAGAAAACGGATCCAAATAATGGATTAAAACGCTAACGGAGTTTAAAGCACGTTTTTCGAGAAAACCCGAAAACGTGACTTTAAGTGGTCAAATGGACCCGTAAAAATTATAGTTGATTATATAACTATAATTAAGTATTAATGGAAGCTTAATAGCCAATAAAAATAAAGAAACGAGAAAAATCCGAAAAACGGGCCCGGTTAGTGAATAGTGCCAAACCGGGTAAAATAACGAGCGTTTTCTGTCAGAATCCGAAAAACGCTCCAGCCTAATAAAGTAATGGGGGCCGGTTTTTATAATTCCCTCACACACTCACACACAAATAAAGAAAGAAAGAAAGAAAAAGGAGAAAACAATAGTAAAAAAAATGTAAAGTAATAAGTTACTTTCCTCTCTCCTCCCTTCTCACTTTCTTTCTTCTCATTTGACTTCCTCACCTCTCTCATCCGTAGCTCCCCTCCTCCTTCCTCCTTGAGCGATTTTGAGCTGCAACAACAACAACAATGGAGCTCCCTCTTTCTCTTCATGCTCAAGCTTTGTTTAAGCTCCAAACTCAAAAATAACCACATATTTGTGATCCTCTCCTCACTCTCTATCATTCTCTCTTTTCAAAACTTGAAAATGATGAGTTTCATTTTCGTGGGTGTTGCCCATTTGAGGAGAAAAGCACATAATCTTGAAGCTTGAAGCTTCCTCTTTCACCCAAGGTAAAAATATCCAAAGAAAAATACATTTTTCTTCACTTCCTTGTGTTGGCCGATTTTGGCATGTGTTAATGCCTTGCTTCTCTTTGTTTTGAGCTACTCTCCAAGTCTCCAATGGTGGGTTGGAGCTCCTCCTTTGATTCTTGGCAAATCAATTCTAGGGTTTCCAAAGGTAATGTTCAAATTTAATGCCTTGAACCCTCCTCTTGAATTCATGAGTTATTTTCGTAGTTAGGAGAACTAATGAGTACTCCTTATATCCATTGGTATATTGGTCTAGAGAATTGGGCTAGTGATTGGCCATGACCGATTTTGGATGAAGAAGAGGAGAAGAATGTCTAAAAGAAACTTAAGAGAAATTAAGGTAAGAAACCAACCCTAATGTGTATCCTATGTGTTTTAGCATTTGGGAAGGGTTAATTAAATGAATGAACCCCACTTGAGTTGTGGTGATAATGTGCTTGCTTAGAAATAATGCAAGTGAGAAAACATTTGTGAGTTAATGCTTGTTTGGGAGCTATGTATTTGATGAATTATGCTATATGGTGTAATGAGTTTTGCTTGATTAATGAGGAGATATTGAGTGCTGATAGAACCCTTGTGGTTTGGCTAGTTTTAGGATGATTTAAATGGTGGTATGAGTTTTGGGCAATGTTAGAGAAGTAGCCAAGTTATGGCAAAATTTATGTGGAAACCTAAGTGGTTTAAGTGATGTTTTGGGGAGAATAACCTAGGGTTAGCTAGGTGTTGTTGGAGTTTGAATTGGGTAAATGATCACCCAAGAATATGAGAGGATGATTGTGGTGAGATTTGCAAAAATCTGTAGCAAAAGAGTTGTTTAAATGCTTGAGAGTTTAGAAAACAAGAAGATATTAGGTTTTAAGAGTGAGTCTTGGAACTTGGTATGAGGTGTGCATTATCTTGGAAGTTTGGGTTGGTCAAATTAAGAGAGAACAAGATGCAAGTGCCAAGAGAGGTTTGAGAATGCACAAGTGTGCATTAGTGTAGAAATGAGAATGAAAGAAATTGTGACTTGGAGCAAGAATTGTGTAAGGGTTTAACCCATGATTTGAAGAGGTTTAGAGCATGTTTTAAGGTGATTAACATGTAGAATCTTGTGGAAAGATTAGGCAAAGATTGGGTGTGTATTAAGGATTGAATTGGGGTTGAAAAATGATGTATGTTGCAGGTTTTAGCAGGGTCCGGGACCTAGTCCATGGACAAGGACCCGGACCACCCCATTTATTTAGGCCGAGAGTGCAAATGCTTGTTTGGTCCGGGACTATACTCCAGGACAAGGTCCCGGACCAGTGTTGAAATTCCACCCGAGAGTAGTGACGAGTATTGGTCCGGGACTTAGGGTAAGGACCAAGTCCCGGACCACCCCCAGAAACCTACAGAGAGTATTTTAAAGGTTTAAATGATGGGGGTTTGAATGTTAATGATGTTATAAGATGTTAAGGCCTTGTTTGGTGACATGTAAAGGCCCTAGGAAGTGTGATAAAGTGTTAGAAGTGATTGAGAAGTGAGAACTCAAATTGACAAGAGTAAACCGAGTAACGGGATAACGGGGTAAATACGGGAATAGCATTTTATTATGTACCGTATGAGTTTAGTGTTAACAATAATGTTTGAAACATTATCAGAGAGTCGTGCGTGACCCGAGCATGGTGAGATGCCACGGTAGTAAAAACCCCGGTGAAAGGTATGAATTTTCTCATGCCCCGTATGCTAACCGAGTTACTCTGATTTGTGTGTTTGTGTGCCGGCTTAATCAAGATTAAAGCATGAAAATAATCCCTTGTTTGATTATGCATGCATTGTTGTATGTTGAATGAACTAACATACTTGTATGCCGGTGTGGTCTAACTAGTGTAAAGACCGACTCAGTGAGTAACGTTCGGCTAGAGATCCGTAGAACGGATCGATGCGTATGATAACGAAAACATGAACACACACAAGCTATCGATTAAAGTATAACGATAACGCAAACATATGAACTCCCTAAAGTGAGGAGATGTACGGGTTGAGTAAATACCCGATAACGGTTAGAAACCTTATGAAACAATCCACGAAATAAATATGAGTGGAGAGATAAATGACCTCCATCGAGAGGATTGAAGTTAATCCAATAATGTGAACTTATAAGGAAGGTAAAAGAGACCTAGGGATTAGTAACTCCCTTGAGACATGGTCGACCTCCTATAAGAGGGTTTACCCGGTATAAGAATATAACCGAAAGTATGTATATGTATGTAAAGGTAACTCTTAAAACCTAAGATTAACCAAACTTGAGTAATGTTCCCTAAGTCATTAGAAACATCGAGAATGATGCTTCTAGACTAATATACATGATATAATTATAACTCCGAGAGAGGAGTATATGGGAAGTGAGTAGTCCGAGAGTAGTCGGACCTATAAAAGAGTAGGAACTAAGAGAGAGTTCCGTGAGCTAGTTGAACCTTCCCACCATGCTAGACCCAGAGTAGGGTCGAAACCGGGGAAGTAAGACTATGCTAGAGAGCCATGAGTTTTGGCTTAAGTATGTAAAGAGAGTAACAAGCGTGACGTAGGAGACCTGTAGTGTCTCGAGAATCTACAAGAGCTTGAGTATGAATAACCCAAGAGTGTGGGTGAGATAATGAGTATAAATAACCCGAGAGAAAGGGGTGAGTATATGTATGAGTAACCCGAGAGAATGGGTAAGTATAAGAATGAGTAGCCCAAGAGAATGGGTGTATACGAATAAGTAACCCGAGAGAGAGGGTGAGGTATTGAATAAGTAAACAAGGCATAGTGAGGAATAACCCTCAATGCCTAAGAGTAACCAGTTACCACTAACAACATTGTTATGTTAGTTAGGAATCGTGTTCCGTGATTGGATGTAGATTCCTTGTGTGATATACATATATATTGTATTGCCATGATGCATGTTGTTTGATTAAAATGAACTCCATGTATATCCGACCCAAAGTAGTCGGCGTACCGCGGTTAGCACGCGGTATATGCGAATTTCATGCGCAGCGAAGCTGACCCCCTAGGGGGAACGTTTTTAGTGTGCAGGTACTTGAAGCTGACCACCGTTCGAGAGAGTAGGACGGGGACTGCTGTGAGCATGGGTAGTTAGATTGTAATTACTTATGCGTTTGAATGAGGTGTAAGTCCGAGTATGTTATCGGCATCCGTATATTGTAGACTCGGTATAGTAAGAATGAATGAGTATTGTATTTGTATGAAGTACTCGGTTGTTCCAGTCCATCAGACCGTTACTGTATGTGAGTCAGGCCTGGTTAGCCATGGGTGGCTAACGGCGTTGTTTCACCCCTCGTTGTAATTAGAGTTCCGCTGCGTGAGTAGAAGTAATTAGTAACAGTTTAAGAGGTAATGACGAGATTAACGGTTGGGGTGTTACAAAAATGGTATCAGAGCGAAGTATCGCTCTGATGACTGGAAATACCGAGCTTAGGAAATACCGAGTTAGGATATAGAACTTAGGGCTAAGGGTTGAGTGGTAGCGTGAGAGATGCGCTAGTTAGGAACTTCCAGTATGATCTGGATACCTACAATACCAGACCCGCCCTCCACAACCCCCGCATTAAAAGCTTGGGAAAGAACGCCAGAGAGGGGAAACCCAATCTGGCAGTTATTTAATATTTCATTCTGAACCAGAACCTGTCATGCGGTAAATCCCGAGAACCGGAAATCCCGGAGACCGCTGAAACGACAATAACCGCACTTAATGACGGAAGGTCGAGAATCCTAATCCAAGGAGACCGAAATCTGTGGCAACTTGGGGCGACATGCTTAGCAGTCGCGAGAACCTAGCTGGCCGAGCAGCAGCAAGAGAAGGCACCAACGTGCAACAAGGCGGACCATGAGAAATAACAAAAACCGAGACACATGTCTACGGACCGCCATAACTAAATAATACCATCAACGGTACACTAACCGACTAAGAATTAGTCAAGAGTAGATACACCCACCCTGCCACACCCGAAGAGGTTGCAATACCTAACGGGCACAGCTTAGACAGCTACAAGCATAACTGCGGGATATACCCGAATAGGACTACAGAAGTGTACCTAAATAAGTTAACCTCGGTAACCACAGTAAAGACGTGGGAACGAGCAACGAGGTAAAGCTAGAATTAAAGAATTAAGGAACTCGAGAATGGAGAAGCACCTAAGGAATGACAGTCATGTCAAGGTGAATGAGAATCAGCTCAAGGAGCAGTCATCCAACTAGGGGATCAAGGAAGAGCCAACGAGGCTACCAAATACAATGTGAACAATACCGTGACCGGTATGAGTTAACCCAAAAAACCGCCAGTATACCGCGCACTTGCCACGGCAAGTGCAGTAATAGCGGGACCAATAAGAAGAGCTTTGACAAGCTATCAGTACTTAGCAAAGTACCAGGATGGCGAATGAAGCCAATATAGCAACTCGAACCTTAAGAATTCTGAAATGAAACCTTGAAAAGGGCCTAACAGCCTAGTCACTGTATAAAGAACATACCGGCCAGCAAGAAGCTGGACTGGATAAGAATCAGCCGGCATTGAAATGCCATGAAGAGCTTACTTTTAAAAACCCGAACTTTCTTTCAAACATGAAATTTTCCAAAAACCCCCGAATTTTTAAACCCAATCAGAGAATCACGGTAAGTCATTATAGGACCATATAAGAGGAGTTGGCAACAGAATACTTCACTTAGGCGTGACCGACACTACAAGTGTACACAAATGAGACATGGAACGACCGCACTCCAAAGGAGCTTGCGGGCCTGACAGACCAACTATGAGTTAGTTGGGTAAGTGGTAACGTATCAATAAGATACTCCATGTATGTATACAAGTAGAGTACGGAACACGGGAAGTAGCCCACCCCATACTACGGACGAAAGAGCCAATCCAAACCAAAACAGTTGGATATCTCGAATGATCGAAGAATACAAGGAAGCTTACCAAGTTAAGGGAGTCAAGAATCCAGTAAGATGATGGATCTAAGAACATAGCGTTAATAAACGCGAGAGGCACAGAGTATTAAACACAGACATTGGATATGTCTCAGGAAATACCTAATAACTGGGTGAATACCAGTGTAAATACTACGGCGAATGCCTAAAATGAATATATTAATATTTGATGTATGGGATAGAATTCCCACCTTATACCTCACTGAAGAGAATAATGACCAGACCTAGTAGGTATTAGAAGGTACCAAGGATCTACCCAATAATGGGAGACATTACAACCCTAAACGGGATAGTCAAGGACATAGCCGCAAGGCGAAGTCGCAATCGAACATAGCCATAAATATAAGCCAGATGTAATGGCATTACTCAGTAACACCCAGGAGCAATCCGAGAAGGGTGCTGGAATCAACAGTAGTTGAACGAAACATCGTGTTGAGAACATAAGTGTTTAAGCAAACACTCGGGTAGAACCCGAAGGGATCCCTCGTAACACGGGATACCCTAGATTGCCAGAGGGCATAAACAACTATCAAGTTACTTAAAGGGCCTTCCATGTATGGAAGAGTGTTGAGACAACCTTATCGGAAAACCCAGTAATACCTCCAAACCATTTAATGGTATACGGAGAAGCGGAAACCTGTATAAACAGCCCGCAAGGAGCATGGCGAGGCAATGTGGCTTGTAAGCCGATAAAACCAACTACAATATGTAGATCCAAACATTGTAAAACATATGCATAAAGGCATAAGAGGAACAGTGGTGAATGAACCACTACCTTAGAGTGGGTATACCACTTGTGATTATGGGGCCTATGGAGCGGCATTTGCGTGAATCCTCCAGAGAAAGGCTACCACCTAAGTATGTAATGCGAAACCGCTAGAGCGGTGTAGTAAAACTTGAGCATGTGTATATTGCCAATGAGTATATGAACTATAGTAGTGTGTAAAGAGGAACCTTGATGGCGGTACAAAGGAAACCGATAGGGTAATCGGATGAGTAGTGAACATTGTATGTGTACAGTATGAACTGCAGAATAAGCAGTGCGCAAGCGCGCAGAGAGATTTAAAGAGTAACGTATTTCATTGAGCCAAGTGAATGGCAAGCCATAGTATAAATGGCGGGAGTACATGAGCAGAAGCTAAAGTAGTAGCGGATGCCATGTAAACAAATGTTGTAACGAGTAGAACAAGGTACGCAGTAAGCGACCATTGTAAGAGTATATTCGGATAGTGATATGAAGCTGATGAGAAAATATGGTATAGGAGACATAATCATCCCTATCCCATGAGAGATTTACTGTCAAGGGTTTACGCTTCTGCACTCTGTATGACTGAGTGTTTTGGTATTGCACTTGTGCGGTAATGATCGAGTGGGAGAGCTAGGAATTGAGAAATGTCAACGAAGCCAGTTGAGTGAGAATCTAGAGAGATAACCGTGCGGCCATTGGCCAAAGATGCACAAATAACGTGGGCAGTAACCCACAGGGCCCAGGATCGATATGTGGAAAAATGCAGAGTAGTATGAATGAAGAACTCTGGCACAGAACCAAGAAACAAACATAATCCATGAGACACTATTAAACGAGGAAGCACTACATGCTAAGTAGTACCTTGACCTCAACCGACAACAAGTCGGGAAAAATAAGTGAATAATCACAAAGGTATACAGTGTTATACGAAGTAGATTCCCAGAGAACTGGTGAGACAATCTGAAATTCATCGAATTCGCATACGGTAAGAGATACCAAGCGACGATTGAAATACATTGAGAATACCAAAGAGCGAATTAAGCTCTAGTTATCAGGTCACGCAGCAGAAGCTTGTGGACCATGATTCAGGGTTAAGTATACCTATGTCATAAACCCATTGAAGCCTTAGAGGCTAGAACCGAACCCGGTTATGAGTTAATTAACCGTACTGAAGTTAAAACACTTCATAATACTCGAATCAATGAACCAATGTTCAGTGATAACATATGGTTGGTTACGCGGGCGTAACCCCTTTTAAGGGGGGTAGGGCGAGAAACCGCTTAGAGTATGTTTTACGTATTGGTGCGTAAACTACTATGTGCATAGCACAAAAGAAATTATTTTGATGATTGGAACTCATGTTACGTAAACATGTCTACCCATTCATCGTGTAAGTATGAGTATTGTGCATGAGAGATGCAAGTAATGAGAATGTAATATATATGAAAAGAGGAGTAGAGAAACTCCTGGGGAATGAGAATCCCTATAGTATATGTCTAGTGAGATTAGACATGAGTTATGATGAGTATGAATCGGCATGAAACCGATGTGTAACCTAAGAGGGAGTGAGTTCCCTAGGTGATTTTATTTGAGAATGATAGATGGAGTGAGTTCCATCCTTTGGAGTTGTATGTTATGCGTTTTAAATTGAGCAACAACTTGAGTAAATGAAGCCACAAATATGGAATGCCTAGGCAAGGTAAGTGAAACAAATAGAGAATAATGGATAACTTAAGTCCCATGGTAAAGATTAATTGAAACGAATTGTTTCGTGTATATGACTAGAAAGAGTAAAAGATAGAAAACGAAAATGTTTGACTATCTGATTGTTTGAAACTGACGTGGGAGGTGGAACTTGATCTGCTAGCGATCAAGGGAAACCGAACACAAATTGGGGTGGAAGGATAGTTCAACACTGATGCTGATCACATCAGGGTTAGATGATTCCTGAAGCTCCCTATAGTGGTCACAAGTAATCACGTTAAGAAAGATACAGCTACCATAAATCTGATTTGGAGTTGTGTGATGTTTTAAAAAGAATTTTCAAACAGATTTTGAAAAAGAATTTCCTTCAAGTATGAAGATGGAAATGAAACTGGTTTTGAAACCGCTATCACCCGCCGATGGCTGAGCCTTAAGTCTTGATGACCGGTAGAACGGTGGGCGTGTATTAGTTTTGAAACCATTGCACCGTACGTGCGGCGGTCCTAAGTGACCGGTTGGGGCGGTGTCAGTGTGTGATTTTTCCAAAGGCAGCGGGACGGGGAGAATACCCTGAGATGTTCCTGTGTTGAGTGAGTCAACCAGAGTGCCTGAGGATATGTATATGTGTAATGTTTTGATCAGAACCGAAGGGACCGTGGGCCAGAGAGAGTAAGTGCCCATTTGTCATGAAACGGCCGTGAACCAGAAAGAGTAAGTGTTCAACGTGACCGGTACCTGAGGGATCAATAGTATATTACTCAGTATGGATTCGAGGACTGTAGTGCCTTCTTGTCTTCGGACCGATTCCATGGAGAGAGTAAAAAGAGTATTTTTGATTGCTATACATGCTGTGATATGTGTGTGGTATGTGTAGTATGAAATGAGACAGACTTGTGGAGTCTGTAAGGTTATACATGTACTATAACCTTGGCATTGAATGCCATGAGAGTAACCACCTAGATTCAGCAACTTTGAGGACAAAGTTCCTAAGGGGGGTAGATTGAAATACCCCGGATCTAGGAATGGCGATTAAATTACTCTAATATGATTATAAAAGGGCTAATGGTGCCTAAAGAGTATTGGTAAAAAGAATAAAACCAAAAGAAAAGAGAAAACGCTTGAAAAGCGAAAAACGCTAAAATACGCGTTAAATGAGTATAAGGGATATATGATATCGAGAGGGTCCGAGATGGATTCCTAAGGCTTAGTTAGGCCTAATAAGTATACGGGAATGATTCCCGAAGAAAACGGATCCAAATAATGGATTAAAACGCTAACGGAGTTTAAAGCACGTTTTTCGAGAAAACCCGAAAACGTGACTTTAAGTGGTCAAATGGACCCGTAAAAATTATAGTTGATTATATAACTATAATTAAGTATTAATGGAAGCTTAATAGCCAATAAAAATAAAGAAACGAGAAAAATCCGAAAAACGGGCCCGGTTAGTGAATAGTGCCAAACCGGGTAAAATAACGAGCATTTTCTGTCAGAATCCGAAAAACGCTCCAGCCTAATAAAGTAATGGGGGCCGGTTTTTATAATTCCCTCACACACTCACACACAAATAAAGAAAGAAAGAAAGAAAAAGGAAAGAGAAACAATAGTAAAAAAAATGTAAAGTAATAAGTTACTTTCCTCTCTCCTCCCTTCTCACTTTCTTTCTTCTCATTTGACTTCCTCACCTCTCTCATCCGTAGCTCCCCTCCTCCTTCCTCCTTGAGCGATTTTGAGCTGCAACAACAACAACAATGGAGCTCCCTCTTTCTCTTCATGCTCAAGCTTTGTTTAAGCTCCAAACTCAAAAATAACCACATATTTGTGATCCTCTCCTCACTCTCTATCATTCTCTCTTTTCAAAACTTGAAAATGATGAGTTTCATTTTCGTGGGTGTTGCCCATTTGAGGAGAAAAGCACATAATCTTGAAGCTTGAAGCTTCCTCTTTCACCCAAGGTAAAAATATCCAAAGAAAAATACATTTTTCTTCACTTCCTTGTGTTGGCCGATTTTGGCATGTGTTAATGCCTTGCTTCTCTTTGTTTTGAGCTACTCTCCAAGTCTCCAATGGTGGGTTGGAGCTCCTCCTTTGATTCTTGGCAAATCAATTCTAGGGTTTCCAAAGGTAATGTTCAAATTTAATGCCTTGAACCCTCCTCTTGAATTCATGAGTTATTTTCGTAGTTAGGAGAACTAATGAGTACTCCTTATATCCATTGGTATATTGGTCTAGAGAATTGGGCTAGTGATTGGCCATGACCGATTTTGGATGAAGAGAAGAGGAGAAGAATGTCTAAAAGAAACTTAAGAGAAATTAAGGTAAGAAACCAACCCTAATGTGTATCCTATGTGTTTTAGCATTTGGGAAGGGTTAATTAAATGAATGAACCCCACTTGAGTTGTGGTGATAATGTGCTTGCTTAGAAATAATGCAAGTGAGAAAACATTTGTGAGTTAATGCTTGTTTGGGAGCTATGTATTTGATGAATTATGCTATATGGTGTAATGAGTTTTGCTTGATTAATGAGGAGATATTGAGTGCTGATAGAACCCTTGTGGTTTGGCTAGTTTTAGGATGATTTAAATGGTGGTATGAGTTTTGGGCAATGTTAGAGAAGTAGCCAAGTTATGGCAAAATTTATGTGGGAACCTAAGTGGTTTAAGTGATGTTTTGGGTGGAGAATAACCTAGGGTTAGCTAGGTGTTGTTGGAGTTTGAATTGGGTAAATGATCACCCAAGAATATGAGAGGATGATTGTGGTGAGATTTGTGCAAAAATCTGTAGCAAAAGAGATTGTTTAAATGCTTGAAGAGTTGTAGAAAACAGAGAAGATATTAGGTTTTAAGAGTGAGTCTTGGAACTTGGTATGAGGTGTGCATTATCTTGGAAGTTTGGGTTGGTCAAATTAAGAGAGAACAAGATGCAAGTGCCAAGAGAGGTTTGAGAATGCACAAGTGTGCATTAGTGTAGAAATGAGAATGAAAGAAATTGTGACTTGGAGCAAGAAATTGTGTAAGGGTTTAACCCATGATTTGAAGAGGTTTAGAGCATGTTTTAAGGTGATTAAGCATGTAGGAATCTTGTGGAAAGATTAGGCAAAGATTGGGTGTGTATTAAGGATTGAATTGGGGTTGAAAAATGATGTATGTTGCAGGTTTTAGCAGGGTCCGGGACCTAGTCCATGGACAAGGACCCGGACCACCCCATTTATTTAGGCCGAGAGTGCAAATGCTTGTTTGGTCCGGGACTATACTCCAGGACAAGGTCCCGGACCAGTGTTGAAATTCCACCCGAGAGTAGTGACGAGTATTGGTCCGGGACTTAGGGTAAGGACCAAGTCCCGGACCACCCCCAGAAACCTACAGAGAGTATTTTAAAGGTTTTAAATGATGGGGGTTTGAATGTTAATGATGTTATAAGATGTTAAGGCCTTGTTTGGTGACATGTAAAGGCCCTAGGAAGTGTGATAAAGTGTTAGAAGTGATTGAGAAGTGAGAACTCAAATTGACAAGAGTAAAACCGAGTTAATGGGATAACGGGGTAAATACGGGAATAGCATTTTATTATGTACCGTATGAGTTTAGTGTTAACAATAATGTTTGAAACATTATCAGAGAGTCGTGCGTGACCCGAGCATGGTGAGATGCCACGGTAGAGTAAAAACCCCGGTGAAAGGTATGATTTTCTCATGCCCCGTATGCTAACCGAGTTACTCTGATTTGTGTGTTTGTGTGCCGGCTTAATCAAGATTAAAGCATGAAAATAATCCCTTGTTTGATTATGCATGCATTGTTGTATGTTGAATGAACTAACATACTTGTATGCCGGTGTGGTCTAACATAGTGTAAAGACCGACTCATAGTGAGTAACGTTCGGCTAGAGATCCGTAGAACGGATCGATGCGTATGATAACGAAAACATGCGAACGCACACAAGCTATCGATTAAAGTATAACGATAACGCAAACATATGAACTCCCTAGAACGTGAGGAGAGGTACAAGTTGAGTAAATACCCGATAACGGTTAGAAAACCTTACTGAAACAATCCACGAAATAAATATGAGTGGAGAGATAAATGAACCTCCA
Organism: Limonium bicolor; assembly: GCA_023374045.1. Taxonomy (NCBI): domain Eukaryota; kingdom Viridiplantae; phylum Streptophyta; class Magnoliopsida; order Caryophyllales; family Plumbaginaceae; genus Limonium; species Limonium bicolor. The sequence continues at coordinate 209,855,348 of CM041779.1, read as the reverse complement.
TCGAGAGGATTGAAGTTAATCCAATAATGTGAACTTATAAGGAAGGTAAAAGAGACCTAGGGGATTAGTAACTCCCTTGAGACATGGTCGACCTCCTATAAGAGGGTTTACCCGGTATAAGAATATAACCGAAAGTATGAGTATATGTATTGTAAAGGTAACTCTTAAAACCTAAGATTAACCAAACTTGAGTAATGTTCCCTAAGTCATTAGAAACATCGAGAATGATGCTTCTAGACTAATATACATGATATAATTATAACTCCGAGAGAGGAGTATATGGGAATGTGAGTAGTCCGAGAGAATTTGGACCTATGTAAAAAGAGTTAGGAACTAAGAGAGAGTTCCGTGAGCTAGTTGAACCTTCCCACCATGCTAGACCCAGAGTAGGGTCGAAACCGGGGAAGTAAGACTATGCTAGAGAGCCATGAGTTTTGGCTTAAGTATGTAAAGAGAGTAACAAGCGTGACGTAGGAGACCTGTAGTGTCTCGAGAACCTACAAGAGCTTGATTATGAATAACCCAAGAGTGTGGGTGAGATAATGAGTATAAATAACCCGAGAGAAAGGGGTGAGTATATGTATGAGTAACCCGAGAGAGTGGGTAAGTATAAGAATGAGTAGCCCAAGAGAATGGGTGCGTATACAAATAAGTAACCCGAGAGAGCGGGTGAGATATTGAATAAGTAAACACGGCATAGTGAGGAATAACCCTCAATGCCTAAGAGTAACCAGTTACCACTAACAACATTGTTATGTTAGTTAGGAATCGTGTTCCGTGATTGGATGTAGATTCCTTGTGTGATATACATATATATTGTATTGCCATGATGCATGTTGTTTGATTAAAATGAACTCCATGTATATCCGACCCAAAGTAGTCGGCGTACCGCGGTTAGCACGCGGTATATGCGAATTTCATGCGCAGCGTAAGCTGACCCCCTAGGGGGAACGTTTTTAGTGTGCAGGTACTTGAAGCTGACCACCGTTCGAGAGAGTAGGACGGGGACTGCTGTGAGCATGGGTAGTTAAATTGTAATTATTTATGCGTTTGAATGAGGTGTAAGTCCGAGTATGTTATCGACATCCGTATATTGTAGACTCGGTATAGTAGAGATATGAATTGAGTATTGTATTTGTATGAAGTACTCGGTTATTCCAGTCCATCAGACCGTTACTGTATGTGAGTCAGGCCTGGTTAGCCATATGGGTGGCTAACGGCGTTGTTTCACCCCTCGTTGTAATTAGAGTTCCGCTGCGTGAGTAGAAGTAATTAGTAACAGTTTAAGAGGTAATGACGAGATTAACGGTTGGGGTGTTACAAATTGTTACATATATTTATATGTATATTTATATGAGAGAAATAAATAGAAACTTATATTAAATCAAGGAATTTAACTAAACTACATTTTAGTACTATATGTAATATGGAAGCTAATATGTTTAACTAAAACTAAGGGAAATACTTTATTTTATAAACCGTAAATCAGTTTTGGATGTGTCTAAAAGATGTTAGATATAATTAGATACAATAAAGTGTTCTGGATAAATCTTAATATATGTAGGTATATGTATATATATATATATAAATACAATAAAAATAGATAAAGGAAATAACATTCCTTGTGAGGAATATAATAGGAAGGATATATATACGATAAATAAATAAATAAAAGAAATAAAATACCTTATAGAAAATATAAATGCAGGAATTAATGAGTTTAAAATAAAACCTCTACATAATACTATAATAAATACTATATGAGGTGGTATTAATTTATGGTTAAGAATTGAGTTTTTAGTTACCCTTGAATTTCTAAGTATAAACAGTATTAAAATACATGTGTATATTTAGTCAATGTCCACAATGTAAATCTATAATCGGGTTAAGAAATTAATAGTTGAAATTTAGGAATATTTGTAATTAGTTTACATAGAGTGTTACACAAATAGATCTTATTATTTAATTGGTAATAAAATGAAGGAAATACTTTTACATTTAAATGTTCTTATTATATAAACAAAATAAAGTAATGAGTTACTTTTACATCTAAATGTGAAGAGGATAAATAAGTCTAGATTTAATCATTTCTTAATATTTATAGTATTGAGTAATAACTTAATATCTTGTGATAAAATCATTAAAAGGATTATGATATAAAACTAAATTAAACTATGATTGGGGAATTAATCTAAATAATAATCCTTACGTTCTTAGAATTTGATAAGCCATATAAAATACATTTAATACCAATGTTCAGGATGTGAGTTTATAATTAAGTAATGTATTTAGTAGTTAGAATTTATAAGAAGGTTTATAAATAGAAATTAGATACTTAAAATCTTTAAGCCTTTGATTAGATGAAACTGGGTTACGTAAGAGATTATATTGATTTACCTTTTTAACACTGGAAATATTAGTGTGTCATTTGAATATAGGGTATGGGGATTTTCAGAATGGGTTGTCTTATTACATAATTAACAATTTCACTTATGAATCAGAATTTAGTTCTTAGATAGACTTTACCTTATGTCGAGATATAATGTTTATCCTAAGATACAATAAAGGAAAATAATTTATTAAGTTATTCCTTTGAAACCTTGGTCTTGTAAGTAATATAAAATGTATTTTAGACGTAGGTTTATTACAATTTAGTACAAAAGGATTATACATACTCTATGGAGAGAATGTGTGTAAAAAATTAAATACTTGGGAAATTAAAATGTGAGTAAGGATACATAAAAAGGGTTATCTTAAAACACCTTATTATATAGGTAATAATTAAGCGAATAATATACTTTGTGGATACTAAGTAAAAGAGTTGGAAGGGTTTGAGTTAATTAAAATATAGTTGACTCAGGATGAAGAGTAGTTGAACATCTTAAGACAAGATAATTAAATGGTTATAATATTAAGTCATTCTAAAGTAAAGATAAAGTAATTGAGTCTAGTAGTTCTCTCTAAATTCTAAGATCAATGAAGTTGTAATGAAATGCATCTACGACACTATAATTCCAGTATACGGGATGTAGATCTTAATTAAGTTAAGGGGGAAGACTTAGTTATAATGGATTATCTAGTAGATATTGATAAAGATACATAGTCAATAAATTGTGAAATAATAGTGTAGTATTCTAAGATGAACCCATCATTGGTCATAACACGATGTATGTCCTAAAGTAAGAATAAAAGCATTGAGCTTAAGAATTGTTATTGAAATTCTAAGATTGATTGAATAAGGTATAATGCACTTATGTTATAAAGGTCTTTAATGTGAGAATTATGGTTAAGTATGGGTAAAGTGGATAAGGGTGGAACAATTAACTAGTGTTGATAAAATACATTCCTTGGTCTTACAACCTTGGGCTATACAACATTCTAAAACAAGTCAAAGGCTATACTTAACAATTAAGCGAAGGGCTTACAAGATGATCGAGGTTTAGAAATGAGAGTGAGGAATCTATTTAAGTTTAACTTAGGGTATGAGTTATTGATGATAGATTACCTTTAATATTCTTCAGAGTACTGTTGATTATTTGCGCAAGTTGATTAGAACTGCTACAGCGTTACCCAGGTACGATTTCTCGTACTCAGCTTGACGTGTTTTGGACTTTATGGAATGTTTTGTACGATTTCTCGTACTACGATATTTTTGCTGGTTGACTTGTGGAATGTTTTGGAAACGCTAACTGACTTTAAGAGGAACTTCTAAAAATAAGAAATGGTTGTGTGACTGACTCAGCTTGTGTGACTAACTGAGCCTTGGATGTGGAACTCACTTGGGTATTGGTTTCTTCTACTTGGTTGCCCGTTAGACATTGGCTGCTTAGGGTTTACGCTTCTGCACTTTGTAGGACTGAGTGTTTTGGTATTGCTCTGGGTAGTTGGTGATTTAGCGGGATTTTTGGAAAAGGTCAATCTTGGAAATCTTTCTTTCGACGTGCGCGCGTCTTTAATGTGAACAGTAGGGGGCTGTATATCCCTCGCCCATAGGGGCATTGATATTAAACAGTAAAGGGCTGTATATCCCTTGTCCCGAGAGGACGTAGTTAACAGTAAGGGGCTGTATATCCCCTGTCCTTAATGGACGTTCTTGGCGGTGGGGGCCATCTCTCCCAGTTGGTTTCATTCCATTCTTGAGTTGCTGGTTTTGGCTTTCTCTCATTCATTCCTAGTCCTCGTGACTACATGGGTCTTTCTACTCCAACTTGGAAATGGATCTAACATAAGTAATGATTGTTCACTAATTCTTGGTGTGGTGATATTTACTAATTTTACTCTTCTGTTATTTGTCTCCTTTGAAATGTTATGTTTGACTTGGTGTTTAAAAGGGTGTTTTGTTTTGCTATTTTGGTAAGTGCTGTTTTCAAGTTATTGTTTATTCTCAAGTTATATTAAAGTTTTGTTTAGAGAATAGTACCAGTTCCATTCCAGGGAACTGACTCACCCCTCCCGGGGTGGGCTGCTTGGTTTCATCTTGCAGGTACGAATTGATTTATAGGTGGCCACGAAGAGAATGAGCGTTTGGGATGGGACTAGGTTTTGTGGAGAGTTAATATGTTTAATTTCTATTATGTTTGTGTTAAGTTTTCTCGAGTTCAGACCGTAGCTTTGTAGAGTGTAAGTTGTAATTGGTGAGGTTTGGTGCCGGGTGTTTGGAACCCGATGGTCTGTAATCGCCTTAGAGTTTTATTTCCGCTGTATTTATGGTTAATAGGGGCGTTACATATTATAATTAGGAGCCGGATTAGTAGGGGTGTTACAGTAAAGGGAGGCAGGTGAAATGTTATAATTGTGGAAATTTAGGACACAGTGCCTATGAGTGTAGAAAAAGTAAGAATGATCAGAGTGGCGCAGCGGAAACGTCGTGGACACCTAACCAGAGGAAAGACACTGGAAATGGTAAAGGTACTTTGGAATCATCACGGGATCCAGGAAGTCACTTCGGTTGTGGTTAGTTATCAAGTTTCAGAAGAAACTCTCTTTTAAGGAGGGGAGAGCATAAGATAAAATTGGAACAAAAATTAATGGTTTGATGATTTCTTGATAATATGTGCTTCAATATGTTTGAAAATCTTGGAAGCATGTCTTATGTGGTAATGTTACTTATGAAATTTATACATTGGTGTTGATTGTTTTATGGTATTACTGAGTCTTGTGGTAAGCTTAAGCTTCGGGGACGAAGCTTTGTTTAAGGAGGGGAGAATGAAATACCCTAAGTTATGAGGAAACCCTAAAGTCTGGAAGTCCCGGAAACACCTGGAAACTCTAATTCGCGAAAGTCCCGGAAGTCCTAGGAACCCTAGTTCCCAAAAATCCCGGAATTCTTGGAAACTCCATAAATGACCTTAGAAACTTTAGGAAAGCCTTGGAAACTCAATAAGACCCTAGGAAACCCTACTAACCAGAGATGGAAAGCCTTAGAAAATTCTACAAGACCCGGAAAAATTCTAGTAGCCAGAAATGCCCACATAGCTAGTTTTACTCCAACATAATCACTTTTCTCCTTAGGAAACTCCTTAAACAGTTTGGTAAGCATGAGGTGGCGACCTAGTTGAGGTAAGCACGAGGTGGAGACCTAGTGTAACACCCCTACTATTAATACGAACATTACCGTCCAATCTCCTCGTGCTTTCAGAGTCATGCAGCGGGTACATACTTACATACAATGGGTGATACATTGCCGTTAGTCACCCACGTGGCTAACAAGGCTACTACTTCTATATACAGCATCGGTCTGATGGACCGGAATCCTGAGTACTACATATCTGTAACACATAATCCATTTACCAAGTAATTACTACATTCCTCATTCAATACAATACTCCAAGTTCAATACAAAATAATCCACATACCGAGTTTACTAGGTTCCAAATCAAATACAATACTTCTCCCAAATTTATACATACTCACTAAGAGTCTATCTATTACCCCTTCCTCACAAATACCTACTTCTAAATATGAAGGCTTGCCACCGGTCTCTTATCTTGACCGAATCCGCTTCGGGGACCTGCACACTAAAAACGTTCCCCCTAGGGGGTCAGCTTTCACTGCGCATGATAACCGCATACCCCGCGTACTAGTGAGGGTACGCCGACCACTTGGTCGTATACATGCAGTTCATTTATTCACACAACATGCATACATGCTTTCATACACAATACAATAATACTTACGCAAGGCATACATACATACACTTGATTACATGCAAGGAATGCAATATACCATCCAATACATACTTACCATCTTCCGAAATACACCTACTCATTACATACACAATATACAATTCTTGTTAGCTTCATTGGTCCACCCGGGTTAATCGGGTGGAGATTACTCTTTTACTCGTTACTCCATACATACGCATACATACTCATACTCATACTCATACTTACTTACTTACTCTTACTCTTACTCATGTTAAGTCGTCGGGACCTCCGGCCCGGGGACTACTCCGTCCCACCACCGGGATTTACTTGACTCACTAATCCGGGATGCTACCCATTTAAGGGGTTTGGGCCGCGGACCAGCTTAAGAGTCAGGAATTGCAGCCAACCTCTTGTGACTCCGCATCCTCACGCGTGGCTGAAGCTATATCGGACTTCTACTCATTCCAATTTACTCACTTAAGTTAGGAGTTAGGTAGTTAGGAATTAGTAGAAGTCAACATCCAACCACATACACAAATACATTATTCATATACACATCCATACAAATACAATACAATATACAAGTACACTACAAGGTACAATTACACATCATCATCATTCATATATTTCATGAATTATACAAACTATTGTTCAAGACAAATATCGAGAACAATGTAAACAAGCACAAGTAAGTGCAATATAATCCGATTCATGCATTTATCTTATTAGGTGGTCAAATAAGCACACAAATTGGGGTAACCAGATTAGGATACAGGGCATGAAGAAATCATACCTTTTTACCGGAATTTACTTTACCATGTCACCTCACACTCCTCGGGTTGTTCTCGAACCACTGACAACATTTCAAGTGGTTCTATTAATATTAAGATACTATGGTATGTAAAACTAATACTCCCGTAATTAACCCCGTTATCCATTAACTTTAGTTTTACTCAAGTGTGCTTAACTTTCTTACCTTCATTAATTTAGCACTAACCGCTTACTCATGCATATATATATGTATGTATATATATATGTATATATGTATATATATGTATGTATATATATATATATATAATATGTATATATATATATATATGTAATATATGTATATATGTCATATGTATTTATATATTCATCTAATTAAATTTTTAATTTTTTTTACAAAGGCCGACCGACCCACTCTGGGTAGGTCGCCTGGGTGGGTCGGCTGCAGAGAGTACCCAGGTTACAGAATTCGGCCCGACCGACCCGTCCCGGGTAGGTCGGCTGCAGAACCCCTTTTAATTATCTACTTTGGACTCCAAATTCACCTCAATTCTCACCCAATATTTTCCTACTCATTTCCACATGTTTCTTACATGTTTAAACACTAATTAAATCCTCTAATTCACCTTAGTTCATCCATCAAATTCATTTTCACTTCTAAATCAACTTACACAATTTTTCTCACTTCTTCTTCAACACATGCAACAGTTTTTGTTGCTCTCTTGCTACAGATTTTTAAACCAACTTCTACCATCCAATACTTCCTCTACCAATGCCACTCCTAGCATTCTAATTGCATCATCTTACCATCCTACTTCCATCCCATTACCTAGCTCTTCTCCAAATCTGTTTCAAGGTATCAAACTACTCACCATAAGTTCTCCAAATACACTTAATTCCTCCTAGTTTCTCCAATGTGTTTTAATACTTCTTGCTACAGATTTTACACTCTTTTATTCACATGCTACTACTACCATTCCATAGTTACTAATCATCTCTATTAACTCCAATACACACCTTGGTTCTCCCATTCACCAAGTCATCCATAAATGCACATATTCCACCAACTAAACAGCTCACATTAAAATCTGTTACAAGGACATGCTTTTACCTAGTTTTCTAGTTTCTTAAGTGTTCTAGTTCTAGGTAAATTTTGACATAACCTCCCCTAAAATCTTGCATTCTCACCACATCATTTACTCACATTTTGCTACCCAATTCACCTGTTTTCAACAATCATAAATATACAAAGCTCCCGTACACAAATACCAACATTAAGCACTCTTAAAAATTCCTGCACACTACATTCAATTCCCACCTAGTTGTGACAGTTTTTAATTGTCTTTCAAGCTTCCATAACAGATTGGTTCTTCCTCCCCATTACGCTACTACTCATTACTCTTTTCAATATACATTCAAAGGCTACTAAAATCTGTTACATAATATATTTACAAGACTACAAATGTGAACATCATTTACCTTGTTCTTCCTCTTGTTTTCTTTCTTCTTCTTTCTTCTTCCTCTTCTTTTCTTTTCCTCTTTTCCCAACAGCTATGAAGATTCAAGCTCTACACTACAACCCATTACACACCACCATTCAATTCTAATAGCCCTAGATTATATTAAAGCTTTAATGCATATTTTAGGGTTTAGAATTTTCATTACCTTGCAAGGGTGTAAGTGGAGCTTGGAGTGGCTCAAGAACAAGATTCTAACTCCACCAACAATGTCAAAATCGGCTAGAATACAAAGAGCAAACAAGGGTTTAGCTTTAAATCTCGTTTTGCCCACAAGGGCTAGAAAAGGATGAGATTTTAAGAAGATTTTTACCTCAAAATAACAAGGAGAAGGAGGAGCTTCCAATGGTGGACTCAAACCTTCAAATGGAGAATATCCATGGAGATGAAAGTAGTGGTTTTCGATTTTTGAAAGGAGGAAGGTGTTCTCCTTGGCAAGGGGATTTCAATGGTGTAATTTTTATAAGATTTGGAGAAGTTTAAAGCCTTCAACATGAGAGAGAAGAGAGAGTTGGAGAGGGCTCTACAAAATCGCCATTAATGGCTGTGGGGAGGAAGAAGAAAAATGAGAGAGAGGAGGAAGTGAGAGAGAGAGAGAGAGAGGACTCACTTTTCTCTTTTTACTTATTTTGTTTGTCTTTTAGCAAATGAGAGGAGAATTAATAAAGTGAGAGGGAGGGGGCAAATCGGTTACCCACACACACACTCACAGATTTTTGCTTTTTATTTGCAAAAGTGGACACATAAGTTTTGCTTTATTACAGTTTACACCCCATAACTTCTCGTTTTTACAGTTTCCACTAACCGGAACCCGTTTTCCGAAATTTTCTTGTTTAATTAATTTTATTGGTTCTAAACCTTCATTAATGTTTATTAATGACTATTTGGTTGACCAAATTATTACGAGTCTATTTGACCCGCTTAAAGTCGCGTTTTTCCGGTTTCCTCGAAAAACGCGCTTTAAGGTTCGTTTGTGCTTTTAATCCATTTTAAGGATCCGTTTTCTTCGGGATTTGTTCCCATATATTATTTAGGTCTTATTAATCCTTTAGAATCCATATAATACTCTAACCGAGGCCTCATGCCTCCTATGGTTATTTAACGCTTATTTAGCGTTTTCCGCTTTTTAAGCGTTTATTTATTTCTTTTGGATTTATTTTTCCTTACTAGTATTAATTAGATACCATTAGACCCTTAAATACATATTAGATTAATTTTAATCCCTATATTTAAGTTCGGGGTATTTCACCTAGTTGGTAGGAAGCATGAGGTGGCAACCTAGTTAACCAAAGCACAAGGTGTCGGGAAGCACGAGGTGTCGAGAAGCATGAGGTGTCATGAAATGATTGGTTAAAGGTTGTCTACACAAGCTATAAAGCAAGTAGGGAGGTGAAGAAAGCTAGTAGGAGGTGTCACAAGGTCATTGGTTAGATTTTAAGTCAAAGTACAATTACTTGTTCCTTATTTGCTCTTAAAACACCTTATTCCCTTTTGTACCCATAAGTGATGCCTTAAATGAGTTACAACCTGAAGTGTTTTCACTTCCACTTGCACTTACACATTAGTTAGACATATTACCAAACCAAGACAAGCCAAAAACGGCCAAGGCAAAGCCAAACCATGCCTTAAGGCAACCGGCCACATTTAATGCCATTTAATGTCATTTATTACATGTCATGATTTCTCTTCAGCTCATGATGATTCCTGCAGCAGCCACAACCTCTACTTCTTCCTAGCCCTTAGATAAGTTCACACTACTTATTCAATCAATGGTTACAAGGGGAGATAGGTGTTTCATGAGGTGTCAAGCTTATAAGGTTTCCTTTGCTTTAAGACATCTCTTCTTCTGCCTATATAAGAGGGTCCACGCCCAGGCCTTCCAACACATAGAAAACATCTTTTCTTACCTCATTAAACCCATAGAAACATGAATGAGAGGTATACCAAGCTAGCCACCCCTAGAACACCAAAATAGAAGCGAATTACCTTTCCAGTGCAGAATCCATGTAAAGGCGAGACAATTTGGAGGTCTTCGCAAGCGAATCTCTTGGAGTTCTTTGTATCCCACGTAGCTATTTGAAGTACCTAACTGGTGGTGAAGAGAGATGGCGAGAAAGAGCCAGGTAGTTCCTGTGCTCCACCAATCTTTCCTCATGTGTCAATTCTGGCGACGCTTTCTATTGTGCTAGTGTGGCAGCTTATACTGTGTATCTCTTCTAACTCCTTTCATGGTGTGAAAGTAGACTCTTCAATGGTGATTTTTATGTACAATAAGCCCCGAGAAGTTCTGGGAAACGTGGTGAACAAACATTGAACTTTTGGTGTCAGATTCTGTGAATTTGGTGCTTTAACTTGAAGCCAGCTTGGTGTGTGATTTTCGTGAATAACTTCTGTGGGTGTTTGGCTAAAAATGATGAGTACTTATCCCTCTACAATATTCCAGATCGTGGGTAAGTTCTCCAGTTAAAGTTTTTATGAGTTAAAGGTAAGACAAGACCTAAAAACGTGCTTTAAGACCTTTCTGGTCTCTGTTCAAAATATGAAGGGGTTTTTGAAGGTTTCTTGCTTTGGGTTCGTGACAAATACTCATAAGATGTTGATATTGAACTGGTTAAAAGGTGGGTCGAATTTATACAGAGGTAAAACCTTAAATAAGGGTTTGTTTCTAAGGTATATTCAAGGTGGTTTATGATGTGTTCTAACTTGGTTTGATATGGTTAATTGTTGCGATGTGCTTTGATTCTTCTTGGTATGTTGTATGGGTATTTTATTAAGGTTGAGGATGTGGTTGGACCGCTTAATCACTTAGTACTCACATTGAAATCTGCGTACACAAGTTTATGAGCCCTCAGAGGCCGTACACTGATTTTTCCCCACTACCAATGAATTGTGGGTAAGGCATCATGATCTACTCTATGGCTGATGACTCGTAGGGCGTGTGCACACTTAAGGACAAGGGGTGAGGTAGAGAGGTCAGACTTTATAAATCTGGGCTACGGACTACAGAGGTCAGACTCTATAAATCTGGGCATACGGCCATTGGAAGAGGTCGGATTCTATAATCCGGGCATACGGCCATTGTTTTTGTGGATGTGGAAATTGTGGTGGAAACTTGGTATTTGGCATGAAACTTGATGGATCTTGATATGATAATGCTTATTACACGTGTGTTGTTATGATATTGTATACTCAAAGGTAAAATGTCTTTTACAGGTGATGAAGAAGGTTCTGATGTGATGTGTTTAAACTTGTGGTTATTACATGTTATTTTGTGAATGTATGCTTATGCACTTTGGTAATATTTGTTGCAGTTTCTGGTGATATATGTTGGTGTGGTTCTTTGATGTTACATATGATTTCTTAAAGAGTTTTATAAGCTAAATGTATTTTACATGTGGTGGCAAGAATTACTCAGCTTTGCTGATGTTTGTTTTCTGGCATGTGCCCCGTGGTCTTTTCTCTGTGATTGTATGACTGACCAGGAACAGGTTAAGAAGTAGCTTGAGAGAGGGAGCTAAAGAGACCAAAGACTGAAGTTAGAAGACGACGTAGTATTTCAATTAAGTTCGGTGTAATAGGTTTAAACACTTTTGTATAAGCTAGTAAAGATGGTGTAAGTTAATACCTAGTTCTGAAAGATGTTAGTTGATGTTAGTGAGTAAGGTTATGGTTGATTTTAGAATACATATATATATATAAAGTTTAAGAGTTTAACTTAATTTGGTATAGTAGTGGTATTTAGCCTTAGCATCCACAGTGAGTGTGGGTGTGGCGGTAGCACCCCGGGTAGTGTAGTAAGACTTCTGCTATATTGTTAAAAAGAAAAAAAAAAGCTAGGAAAATTGGGGCGTTACATTGTGGTATCAGAGCAATAGGTTATTGGTCGGGAAAGGATGGGTGGTCAATGTCTAAATATGTGTGCGTGAATGCTTGTTTGTGAATGTTTGACTAAATGTTTAAATACTTGATTGTTCATCATCCTATGACTAATGACTATATGTGTGTAGAATGGTGAACATCCAGGAAGTGGGGCAGTTAGGGGCCAGCTTGAAACCCTAAGGGATCTAGCCCTTAGCATGGGTAAGATTTTAGAAAATCAAGTGGAAAGAGTAGAGATTCCCAAGGACTTCTCCAGAAGGATTGCCGCGATGAAACCAAGTACCTTTTCTGGTGTAGAAGACCCTGTAATCCTGGAGGACTGGATTAGAGAGTTTGACAAGATTTCGACATCACTGATTGTCTCGAAGAGAAGCGGGTAAGTGGAGCTATTTATTATTTCAAGGGTGAGGCTGACCTGCGGTGGACTGTAGAACAAGAAAAATTACAAGGAGAACCTGACTTTGGATGGGGAGTTCTCAAGGCTGCTATGAGAAGAAGATTCTATCCAGAGCATGTTCACATGTAGAAATACCATGAGTTTACTGAGCTAAAGCAACTACAAGATGATGTGAAGACTTACCATTCCAAGTTCATGGAACTATCAAGGTTTGCATTGAACATGGTGCCTGATGAAGTTGCCAAGGTTTAACGTTTCGTTGGAGGCTTAAATTGGAGTTTACAAGAGGCATTAAGTGTTGTTTCAGTGGCTACTTTACAAGAGGCATACAGTAGGGCAGCAAATCTCTATCGTGTACAACAAAGAAGGAAGGAGGCACAGTTGGGCCACAAGAAGAAATTTGAGTCAAGCAAAGAAGGAGAAAAGGTGGTGAAGTATGGTGAAGACCAGAAAGGAAGTAAAATGCCTTGGGTTAAGCCGAACTTCCTTGAACAAGGTACCTATTCTACTAATCCAAGTAAGAGGACCACACAACATCTCTGTAACCGATGTGAAAGAAATCATCCAGGGACAAACTGTAAAGGGAGGCAGGTGAAATGTTATAACTGTGGAAATTTAGGATACAAAGCCTATGAGTGTAAAAAAAGTAAGAATGATCAGAGTGGCGCAGCGGAAACGTCGTGGACACCTAACCAGAGGAAAGACACTGGAAATGGTAAAGGTACTTTGGAATCTTTACGGGATCCAGGAAGTCACTTCGTTTAAGGAGGGGAGAGCATAAGATAAAATTGGAATATAAATTAATGGTTTGATGATTTCTTGATAATATGTGCTTAATATGTTTGAAAATCTTGGAAGCATGTTTTATGTGGTAATGTTACTTATGAAATTTATACATTGGTGTTGAATGTTTTGTGGTATTACTGAGTCTTGTGGTAAGCTTAAGCTTCGGGGACGAAGCTTTGTTTAAAGAGGGGATAATGAAATACCCCAAGTTATGAGGAAACCCTAAAGTCCTGGAAGTCCTGGAAACACCTGGAAACCCTAATTCCCGAAAGTCCCGGAAGTCCCGGAAATCCTAGGAACCCTAGTTCCCAAAAATCCCGGAAGTCTTGGAAACTCCATAAATGACCTTAGAAACTTTAGGAAAGCCTTGGAAACTCAATAAGACCCTAGGAAACCCTACTAACCAGAGATGGAAACCCTTAGAAAATTCTACAAAATTCTAGTAGCCGGAAATGCCCCCATAGCTAGTTTTACTCCAACATAATCACTTTTCTCCTTAAGAAACTCCTTAAACAGCTTGGTAAGCATGAGGTGGCGACCTAGTTGAGGTAAGCACAAGGTGGCGACCTAGTTGGTCGGAAGCATGAGGTGGCAACCTAGTTAACCTAAGCACGAGGTGTCGGAAGCACGAGGTGTCGAGAAGCACGAGGTGTCGTGAAATGATTGGTTAAAGGTTGTCCACACAAGCTAGCAAGCTAGTAGGGAGGTGAATCAAGCTAGTAGGAGGTGTCACAAGGTCATTGGTTAGATTTTAAGTCAAATTACAATTACTTGTTCTTATTTGCTCTTAAAACACCTTATTCCCTTTTGTACCCATAAGTGATGCCTTAAATGAGTTACAACCTGAAGTGTTTTCACTTCCACTTGCACTTACACATTAGTTAGACATATTACCAAACCAAGACAAGCCAAAAACGGCCAAGGCAAAGCCAAACCATGCCTTAAGGTAACCGGCCACATTTAATGCCATTTAATGTCATTTATTACATGTCATGATTTCTCTACAGCTCATGATGATTCCTGTAGCAGCCAAGACCTTTGCTACCTCTTCCTAGCCCTTAGATGAGTTCACACTACTTATTCAATCAATGGTTACAAGGGTAGATAGGTGTTTCATGAGGTGTCAAGCTTATAAGGTTTCCTTTGTGTAACACCCTGTCCAAAGCCAATCGTGGTTATCGCAAAACTTAACTCTTAACCAAAACGTCGCAGCGGAAATAACAAACACCGGGACCTTGCCACGGTCTGATCATTAGAATATACCGAACCTTCCCGATTTACAACATTTATCCAAAAATATACAACCGACCAAAATACCACCAACCAACCGAGTTTCAGTTTCTAAGTCTTGAACATAAACCTACATCAGTTTAAATATAAACAGACGGGCGCACATGCGTGACCCGTGCTCAAAAATAAATAACCCATCCTAAGTCTAACCGCTCCTACTCTCGTGGATTGACTTCATGGGCCGCTTACCTGCAAGTGTAAAAACATCCCCCAAAGGGGGTCAACACGAATGCTGGTACGCCCTCTCATGGCCCCCAAGCTTACGGGGCTACGATGACAAATTGTCGATAGCATGAAAATTGATTAGATACACAAACATAATATGAAGTGCAATAAATCAACTAACCACAAATGAACATACATAGTTCACACACAAATGGACGACTCAAGCGTTCCCTTAACAGGTGGGTTAGTAATAACCTCCACCAGATCTGATTCCTCTTATCCTCAGTTCTCCTTAACTTACCTCAGTCTTAACCTTATCTTAACCTCAGTATACAAACCGTTCCTAGAATGGAAATGGTTGTAGCTTAACTTAAACTTAGGATTTAGGTGATCCTACCGCACCATCTTAATGCCACCTACCTTGGACGGGAGTCCAGTGTAGCTGAGCCGGCAACCGACCCTAGGCAATAAGTCCGAAGACAAGTCCTTAAGCGGAGGACGGATCTGATTCAGATGTCGACCCCCTTTCCTTAGCATGCATGACCGGAGTCAGTCCCGGGGTCCTCTCCTCCCTCCCCCCCCCCCCGTTTAGTTAGTGACGTGATAATCTTATAAACCAAGTATCAGTTAAACCTTCTCGGGTATTAACCAATTGTTCACCAATGCAACACCTCATCTTAATCCAAATCATACTAAACCTTGTTAGTAACTACCTTAAGTCTCATGTGTTAGTGTAATCAACACACACACAATAAGTACAATAAAACCGGTTGCATGCTTTATTCTTGTTTAGTCGGCACACATAAACAAATAGCAAACAAGCCGAGGGACACCTCGTTAGCAAGCAGGTCACAAGAAAGACTGTACCGTTCACCGTCGATTGTCCCGTTGTTTAATTCTCCCTCGGGTTCCAAACTTTCAAGTCCTAAAATTCATCCAACTTAGATTATTAATTATCTACGCATTACTTAACTTATTTAACTTACTTAACCCCCAACTAATACCTCTTAAGGTTATTCTTGATCTTACATCTTAACCTTAAAAATGTAAGTTTATACTTAACTTAATCCCCTAGGTCTTTAGGTTCCTAATCATCTTTGCCCTCTTAAGGGTGTACCATTAGTACCATTAGACATCCTTAAAATTTCTATTTTTTTTTATGTTAAGGGTCGGCCGACCCACCGACCGACCCAACCCCTGGGTCGGTCCGTCCCAGTAGTTTTTCTGGTTCGAACAATTCTCTTAGACCGACCCAACCTTATGGGTGGCCCATCTCAGAAATTTTTCCGTCTTTTGAAAACCATCCGTCCGACCCAAAACTAACCGACCGACCCAAACCCTCTGGGTCGCGGTCCATTCTAGAGACAAATTTCTACGTTGAATTTTGGCCGACCGACCCAAACCCTCTAGGTCGGTCCAGTCCAGAGACATTCTGGTTGGCTTAACATGGTCCGACCGACCCAGAACTGGGTCGGACCCTGGGTCGGTCCACTACAGATTTTTCTCTTAAATTGTTCTTTCAATTCCAAACTCTTCCACAAGTGTCCTAATACTAACACCTCCATAATCTCATAACATCCATAACTATTAACACAAACTTACATACATATCCAATCTAATCCATCAATCATTAAAACACTTCCAAGGAATTCTCAATCATTTACTCATTCTTACAAAACTCTCAACACTTAGCACTTATTTCCTACTTTTCTAACACATAATCCACCTAGAACTTTCACTAACCAAATGCTCCCTCCTTAGGAACTTGACCACACCATGTACACCACTTTCCACCCTTATTGCATCTACCAAACCTTCCTTAGATTCTATGTTCTAGTTCTCACCTATACCATTTCAAAGTTTCACACCTTATTCCCATCAAACTTGTACAAGTTTCCTAACCTTTTATCAAGGTCTTGGTGCCCAAAATTCACCATTGCAAACCCTTAGTTTTCATAGACATACCTAAGTCATCCTAGTTTACTGGTAACACCCCAACTATAACCGTACACTTAACATCAAACTGCAGCGGAAAACTTAACTCAACACATTACTTAATTCAATGGTGTTACACGCCGTTAGCCACCCACGTGGCTAACAAGGCTAATACATATACATTGTATCGGTCTGATGGACTAGATTCCCGAGCAGCTACACACTACTATCCCTTTCCATTAACAACAACCATTATACATATACATTCCAACTGTACCGAGTTTTTACCAACTAATGCCGATAACAATTTCGGTCTTACTACACCTACTGTACATATACAACTTAAATGATACCCATGTACAAACGACTACCCCGTCCTACTCTCGAACGGCTTCCAGCTCCTTGTACCTGAAATAGGAAAAGAAGAAAGGGTGGCCCCCAGGGGCTCAGCACCTTTGCTGGTATGGTAATCCCGCAGCCCGCATGCTACCGGGCCACGCACAACTAATTGTCGTCTTAGCATGCGGTTGATATTTGAATCATGCATGTAAACTATAAACACACAACACATAACATTCCACCACAATGGGCTCAACAAACAGATAACACATCCTTACTTGATAAGTCACTCATTGTGTTCATTAACCCTAGAGGGTTCTCCTCTAGTGGAGCTACTTTAATAGACACTTACCCAATAATCGGGTTATCCATAAACGTCTCTTTTATAAACTGGGATTCATATCCATGATCCACATACACCACATAACAACACTTTCACGTTTCAACGTGCACATAACATAACATCGCAATGGGAATTGCAGTACAACAATAACACATAACATAACGGGAACGGTTCTCTTAGGAACCGACCCAAACATAGTTAATTCACTTGTGAGCCTAGAGAATGATGTCACCCTCATGATAAACTCGTTATACAACACTCATTACCGTCCTAATAGTCGGACGAGTAACTTAAGTTAAGATGGTTCGGATATAGTGCCCCGAACACACCACACAAACACATGTTCCCCCTAAACCGATCATAAGTCAGAATAGCTAAGCTTTGGAGTAAGCTAATGGGAGATCGTAATCCGTGGAGGAAACAACCATAACAGAGAGGAGGGTAAAGCTAAGAAGGATACCCACTCCCAAACAACGCGCGACCGGAACGACCGGATTCCTCACCCCCATAATATATATATTAAAACATAGTTAAGGGCTCCACTGTGGAACCTATCACATCCATACACCATACAGTATTACAACTGGTTAAACACACAGGGAGGTCCATACATTCACACAAAACATCACACAATTAACTCACGCATAGCCGTGGTTAGAACGTTCCCATGGTTTGGGTCGTTAAATCCGGATACCGTTCTCTTATGTGATCCTAGATTTGGTTAGCTAAGGTATAACACTTTCGAGGTTAAACGGTATCGGAATTGAACACGCCACATAAATGAATTACTATAAACTCATTACATGTTTTATCTTACAACGTGGCAAACATACAGAAAAACACATTGGCATACAAGCCGGTGTAATCCGGTAGGACACAGGTTGCAAGAAAACCATACCTTGGTCCCTGCTGCGTTCGAGTCCCGCCAAACGTAGTTCCTAAACATGATTAATAACGTCGGTTAATTACCTTATTTAGCTTCCGGTTTACTAAGCATTTTCATGATTATATGACATGTTTTATGCGTAAACTTACCCTTGATTACCTTCATTATACCCCCCTAGGGTTAACTACCTAGGCCACACTTTGTTTGTTTTTTTTTACAAGTTTTAGGTCGACCGACCTTACCGACCGACCTTACCCAAGGTCGGTCCATTCCAGTGACATCCAGGTTGAAAATTTACACCTCGACCGACCTTGCCAAGTCCGGTCCCAAGGTCGGTCCATTCCAGACACTTTTACCGTTTAAAAATTCTACCCCGACCGACCTTGCAAGTCCGGTCCACAAGGTCGGTCTATTCCAGAGACATATTCCGTATACAAAATTCAAGCCCGACCGACCTTGCAAGTCCGGTCCCCAAGGTCGGTCTGCTCCAGACCCTTGTTTAAAAATGCTTATTTGACTCCAAACTTCACCTTACATATCCTAGTATGCTTTAACATCATTTAGCACACTTAAACCTTCACATAACATCCTCCAAATGCATGTACAAGCTTACTTCTAAAGTCCTTAAACACTCACTCATTTACTCGCCAAACCTCCTAACACTTGTTTACACATTTTAAGGCCTTTACATGTCACCAAACAAGGCCTAAACATCATCTAAAACCATCACCATCCAATCCCCCATCATTAGAAGCCTTAAACACATTTTTTTTCTTCTCTGGTCTGGACCGCCCCTCTGGGGAGGTCCCAGGGGCGGTCCACAACAGAAACTACTTCTCCTGCGCTGGACCTCCCCAGGGGCGGTCTAGGGGCGGTCCACAGCAGACCCCATTTTAAAAAGTGTTTTTCTCCTCATTTTGAACTCCAAATTCACCCCAATCTTTTCCCACTTATTCCACACTCTTTCCACATGTTTCCCACATGTTTAAACACCTTAAAACATGCACCAAACCTTCCTTAATCATCACCAAACTTGTTACTCAATTTCTTACAAAAATTCCTAACACTTACAACATTTTTCTTTGGATTTCTAGGTGGTAATGCATACCTACAACTTAGACTAACCAAGGTGTTTCTTCTTAATATGATAACCACTCCTAAGCATCATTTTGCATCCTCATCACTTCCTTTCACAAACTCCTCAAGTCTTTCCCACAAGTTCATACTTAATCCTTCACAAGGTATTATACTTCCTTTGTTTATCAACTAAATTTTCGCCATAGCTTCTCTTGTATCACCTTACACCAAAACACATAGTTTTTCCACCATTATACAACCAAGAACACTAAATCTCTTAATACACATTCCTTACACAAAAATATTGTTTTCATCCTTTAACCACCAAAGATATCATCTTCACAAGAGATGTTCTTTACACACAACTAAACCTTTAGACAACACTACATCACAATATAGTGCACAAACTTAAATTGCTTGGCACTTAGGCCCTTAAATTGCATAAAACTTAAACACTGAATTTTCCACATTAAATGCCTTCAACCTGCAAATACACACAACAATGCTCCCATGTCCTTTTAGTCCACTTGTGGATAGTTTTCTATCTCATTTCCCATTGGCTCTTTAGGTTAATTATTAAGCAAATATAGCTCAATTTCCTAGTACACAAAACCACATTAAGAGAGGTCATTTACCTCTTTGTTTCCAAGCTTTCTCACTTGTTTTCTCTTGTTTTTCTTGATTGAAAATCGGCAAGGAGCTTTTATCACTTGTCAACTTCTAACCAATACACATATAAGGGTAATGAGCATTAAGTTTAATACTCAAACTCATAATTAACCCTAGGTTTACATAAGTGTCTTAAAACACTAAAATTGATGATTACCTTTGGAATTTGAAAGAGAGCTTGGTTAAGTGGCAAGATAGGACTCTCCTAGTCCCTTGAAGTTTGAATTAAGCTAAGAAAATAGCAAGACAAGGCACCATTGTAAGGTGAATTTTCGGCTATACAAGATAATGATGGGAAACTTGGATTTCTTTGATTTCCTTACCTTGAAACAAAGGAGAATGAAAGGCATGGAAATATGAGCTCAAGCTCCTTCAATGGTGAATCTCCATGGCACCAAATTGAGCCTTGAAGATTTGAAAAGAGGGAATGAAGAGCTCACTCTAACTAAGACAAAGGTAGTCTTGAATTGATTTTGGAGCATGGAGTCATAAGTTACAAGCATTAAAGATGGAGAATGGATACTTGCTGTAGCAAAACGAATGGAGAAGGGAGGATGAGGTGGAGACGGTGGGAATCAAAAGAAAGAAGAGAAAGTGAGGAGAGAGGTAAGTTTGGAGATATTTAAGTTATAAAGCAAAAGTACCCTTTACTTACTTTCTTTCTTTCTTTATTGGCTAGCCAAGTGTGATGACTCACACCACTAAAACCGTGGCCCCTACATATTAGAGATATATATGGTCTTTGTTGACCATTAAACAACTTATGTTGACTTATGACTTAAACTAGCACTATTTGAGCACTATTCACAAACTAAGGCACATATTTGTGAAATTTTTGATTTCCCATTGATCTAGACTTCCTAATGTGATACTAAGTAGTACACATGTTGATTAAAGAGTAATGATGGACATTTAGCCACTCAAAACTCATTTACAAGACAATTTTTCAGAAATGTGCTTTAAGACTCCTTAAAGCACATTTTGTGTTTTAGCTTGTTTTCAAGCTTGGTTTTCTTTAGTAATTGATTTAATATGTTCATTAACATATAAATAAGGTCTTGGTAAGCTTATTAGGTCTTAACCAAACTTATCCCAAGCTTAGAGCACATTTTCGCCCATATTGGCTTTAAGGTATTTATTGTGTTTGTTTGGTTTAATTGTCTACCAAAGTTTCCTAAGGACTTAATTAGCCTTATTAAGTCATAATTGAATGTTATAAAGTCTTGGTAGGCTCTTTGGGTCCTAACCAAGTTCACTCCAAGCTTAGAGCATGTTTTTGCTTCAACTGTGTCTTAGTGCTTATTGTGTTTACTATGGTTTAAATTGTTCACTAATGTTTCTAAGGCACTTTTTAGCCTTTAATATCATAGTTTAACATTTAAACAACATATCAAGGTTTGGGGTATTTCAATCTACCCCCCTTAAAAGAACTTCGTCCTCGAAGTTCACATTTCCCATGCATCATTAGACTAGAATACGGGAATTACTTGCAAAATAAAACTTCCATAACTAACATACTTTACATCACAACCTCGGACTTAACGGTCCGGGCAACATATCCACATCCATACATAACATAACATACTTACATGATAACCTCGGACTCAACGGTCCGGGTATCTTAACAACATTTACACTTACATAACAACCCTCAGACTCTAGGTCTGGGTAACATAACAACATTTAGACTCATAGGTCTAGGTAACATAACAATTTCGTAACTCAACCACATTAGGACTCAAGGTCAGAAATAATATTTATTACACATACCACGCAACATGTCTTAGCATGTATATCAACCAAAAATACCTTTTTATATACACTGTGATCCCGCAGAACCCGGTCGCGATGGACACCTTCTGGTCCCCGTTCCTTTGGGAGATCAAAACAATCACTTAATTTTTAACATATATACTTCTCATGTCACCGGTCCGAAGACAAAGGCTCATACGTCCTCGGCTCGTGAGCAAGTACTACAAAATATTCTTTACTAGGTTAAGTATAAGAGAATCCTTTATTCAAAATATTAATCGACTGTTTTGGAAATACCAATTGAAAATCCTTTTGAAAATGCAACACAACTCCAAGTCCAATTTATACTCTTTGCATCTTTCTTAGAGTGGTTATTTGTGACCACTTACAGGGAGCTTCAAGAATCATCCAACCCTGATGTGATCAGCACCAGTGTTGAACTATCCTTCCACCCCAATTTGTGTTCGGCTTCCCTTGATCTCATGATAATCAAGTTTCACCTCCCACTTCAATTTCAAGCATCAAGTAAATCACTCATTTCCAATTTTCTATCTTTTTAATCATTCTAATCATGATCATAACATCTCCAAGGGATAGAACTTCGTCTATCAGTTATTTCCATTCACTTTAATCAAGTTACCTAGGGAATCTAATTCTTACTAGGTTCTATGTCGGTTTCATACCCTTTCATGAATCAATATATTACATATATACATATATTTATCAAAATACAAACACAGTTTACCTTATATACTGTTGGGGTTTTAGTTCCCCGGAGTTTCTTTACTCCCTTACACTTGTACTCACACACAACTGTTAACAAAATAAACACACTTATCACAATGGTATTCGCATCTCCTGTGCGCAATTACCACAATTAAACCATGAATGAATGCGTATGTTTATATAACACACGCACCATCATCCAAACAAATTATTTTGTGCTATGCACAACATAGTTCACGTACACTTGTACGGTAAAACACACTAAGCGGTTTTACGCTCTACCCCCCTTAAAAGGGATTACGCCCACGTAATCAATCACTGAACATCGGTTTAAAATGTTCTGCCGCCGTGAAGTGTTTTAACTTCCACGCGGTCTGTTATACAATGTGTTCTGGTTAGAGGATCTTAACCATGTTAGCGGTTTAGTCCCTAAACCAAGAATTCTCATTGGAGTTTATTTAACTCTTAACTGGTTTCGGTTCTGGCCTGTGAGGCTTCTAGGCATTAATAATTAGCCATTCACTCATATTCACTATGCACAATCAACACTTGAAGCTGGGCTCACTGTTCTCTGCGCAACTCTGATAACTGTAGAGCTTAGTTTGCCCACTCGTTATTCTTACTGTATTGTACATCTCCCATTATCACCTTTATCTTGGTAATAATGGTTTCTCAACCGACGCGTGGTATCTCTTACCGTGAGCGAACTCGGTGAGTTACAAAACTTTCCATCCACTTCTCTAATAACTTACTGCGTAAACTGCTACGTATTTCACAATGATTGACTTGTTTCCTTCCGACTTACTGTCGGTTGAGATTGAGCTACCCTAATGTGTAGTGCTCTCTCGGTTATTTCCCACACTTGAGGTATATTCCATACTGATATTTGGTATCCGTGTTACTACAGTCACTTATGCTAATCACACCTCCATATTTGATTTTGTACAAGTATCATTTCATTGGCACGACCTTGCATTTCCTATGCATCGGTCATTATAGCGTTATAAGTCTCTTTCTACTTCCACCAGCATTAACATTTCCCAAGTCCTAGCTATCCCACTCGATCATTACTGCGCAAATGCAATACCAAAACACTCAGTCATACAGAGTGCAGAGGCGTAAACTCTTGACAGTAAATCTCTTATGCGATTGCAATAGGAATTTACACTGTGTTTCACTGAGACTCTTATCTTATAGTACTAGCTACCGGCTTACTGCCCGGTTTGTTTGGTATCACTTACTGTTGTATCTCTATTGGGTTAACTCGTAACTGTGCTTAGTTGCCATATTATCGTTAACAATACTTATACAACGGTCGCTTACTGCGCACCGTGCTCCTGTATAACACTAACTTACATGGTATTCACTGTCACATTAGCTTCCACACATATACTTACATCATTCGTATTATGGTTCGTCATTCATTTGGATGACTACTGAATGCTCCTTGAGCGTAGCTCACTCGAGTTACAAGCCGCCGTTATTCAGCCCGTGCTTCACATGCTACTAAACTAACTGTTTCTCGCAATATCAACATGATCAATCCTTAACATATTTCTTGAACTCGGTTCACATAACTACCGCTCCCGCGGTTTCACAATATCGAGAGGTATCCCCACTCTTAAAGTAGTGGTTCGTTCCCGCTCTATTTACTTGTATAACATAAAGTCCTGCAATCGATCAAACTTACATAACACATTTTGCTTGTGGCTTATAAGCCTTATTGCCTCGAGCTCTGCTCATTGTAGGCGTTCACACACATTTACTTCTTGTACAACATTACATGGTTTAGATATTATATGGGCTCCATGACAAGGTCGTTGCACGTTTCCTTTCATGGGATGCCCCTTAGGATGTCAGTCCGTCTCCTGACAACTTATGTCTAAACTGGGTTAGTTTCAACCCTTGTTGTGTTTCTTGTACGATTATAACGATGATGTGAACACCCTTCAAGGATTGCTCCTGGGTGTTGCTAAGTTATGCCATACATATCATCGCACTTATTGGTATATTCAGTTAGCCACTCGTCGCGTTTGCGTCTTAACTGGCTTATTATCCTATCTGTGAAGATCAACATTTCCTGGTAGTGTAGGTACTCATTCTGGGAGTTTCATCCCGTTCATTGCACATTAATGTCCACACACATTATGCATGCCGCCATGCACAGGCTGGGTCACCATTCCAGCTATCATGTTTATCCCTGGGATCCTTAAGACATATGCTATGTCTTTACATAACAGTTAGTGCACTTCGGATTTCCTTGAAACAAATTCACTAATTCCTTTAGTCTCGTTAACTTAACTGAGTTCCTTTACTTCAACCATTCGGTAATCCTTGCTCTTGATTGACTTACACTGCTGACCGTAGTACGGAGTCGACTACCTCCCGTGTTCCGGACTCTACTCGTATACATATGTGGGGTACCATGCTGATACATTACTACTTACCCAACTAACCCATAAGTAGGTCTGTCAGCCCACAAGCTCCTATCGGAGTGCGGTCGTCACACATTACAGTTGGTACACTCGTAGTGTCCGTCACACGCCTAGGTGAAGTATTCTGTTGTCAACTCCCTTATATTGTCCTGTGACAATATGCATTCCCTGCTTCCCGAACTTAATCAAGGGAAGGTTTATCCACTGTTGTATCACTATGAACTCCATCCATTCCCTCGGGTCGCTACCCTGGGTTTACCGGTTGGTTTAAAAGAAGGTTAGAAATAAATATTGGTTTGAAAGAAAATTCGGTTTGAAAGAAAAGAGTTTGAAATAAATCTGAGTTGAAAGAAAATTCTCATGGTTTACAATGCCTTCTTCCCTTAACCAAATCTAGCTTCTTGCTGACTGGTGTACTTCCAATTACAAAGGTTAGGCTGTTAAGCCCTTCCACAGTTATGATGATCACAGTTAACTTCGTGGTACTTTACTAAGTACTTCGTATTTGTTAAAACTTTCCCGAACAGCCCTGTTATAGCAGCACTTGCCATGGCAAGTGCGCCATGCTAACTGCCTATCGGTTCAACACATACCGGTTGTGGTATTGTTTTACCCGCACTGTCATCAGTGGCCTTGTTGGCCCTCACTTGATCTTAGAGTCTTGACAATAACCCTCTGGGCGACTTCTCACTGTCTTCACATGATAATCATTAACTGGGGGTTCCCATTCTTGGAGACCCCTTTTTACTTAGTACCGTATCTTCTTCGTAGCCCGTTCCACGCATTTGTCGTGGTCACTGAGACTTGTCTCTTGTTTGGGTACTACGTTGTAGTTCCTTGTCGGTTGGTATACCGTTGGCGTATCATTTAACAAATGTGGTCCCGTAGACACTCGTCTCGGGTTTCATTAATCCACTTCTTGCCTGTTGCACGGTGGTGCGTTGCAAGCTGGTTATTCTCGACTGCTCGGCATGTCGACCCAGGTTGCCGGAAATTCTATTCTTCTATACACAAGATTCTTCATTCTTCGCTATTAAATGCGGTTAACATTGTTCAGATGGAAACCGTCTCGGGATTCCCTTTTCGGGATCTACCGTATGACAGGTTCTCCGTACTTTAGAGGTATTAATAACAGCCAGATCGGGTATCCCGAGTATGAGAGGACTTCCATCTCTCTGGCGTTCTTTCCAAGTTATAAAACAGGGATTGTGGAGGGCGGGTTGGATATGTAGGTTTCCAGTACACACTGGTACTCCTAACTAGCGTATCTCTCACGCTATCACTCAACCCTTAACCCAAAGTACTAAAATCCTAACTCGGTACTTCCTAAGCTCGGTAATTCAGTCATCAGAGCGATACTTCGCTCTGATACCACTTTTTGTAACACCCCAACTATAACCGTACACTTAACATCAAACTGCAGCGGAAAACTTAACTCAACACATTACTTAATTCAATGGTGTTACACGCCGTTAGCCACCCACGTGGCTAACAAGGCTAATACATATACATTGTATCGGTCTGATGGACTAGATTCCCGAGCAGCTACACACTACTATCCCTTTCCATTAACAACAACCATTATACATATACATTCCAACTGTACCGAGTTTTTACAAACTAATGCCGATAACAATTTCGGTCTTACTACACCTACTGTACATACACAACTTAAATGATACCCATGTACAAATGACTACCCCGTCCTACTCTCGAACGGCTTCCAGCTCCTTGTACCTGAAATAGGAAAAGAAGAAAGGGTGGCCCCCAGGGGCTCAGCACCTTTGCTGGTATGGTAATCCCGCAGCCCGCATGCTACCGGGCCACGCACAACTAATTGTCGTCTTAGCATGCGGTTGATTATATTTGAATCATGCATGTAAACTATAAACACACAACACATAACATTCCACCACAATGGGCTCAACAAACAGATAACACATCCTTACTTGATAAGTCACTCATTGTGTTCATTAACCCTAGAGGGTTCTCCTCTAGTGGAGCTACTTCCTTAATAGACGACACTTACCAATAATCGGGTTATCCATAAACGTCTCTTTTATAAACTGGGATTCATATCCATGATCCACATACACCACATAACAACACTTTTCACGTTTCAACGTGCACATAACATAACATCGCAATGGGAATTGCAGTACAACAATAACACATAACATAACGGGAACGGTTCTCTTAGGAACCGACCCAAACATAGTTAATTCACTGTGAGCCTAGAGAATGATGTCACCCTCATGATAAACTCGTTATACAACACTCATTACCGTCCTAATAGTCGGACGAGTAACTTAAGTTAAGATGGTTCGGATATAGTGCCCGAACACACCACACAAACACATGTTCCCCCTAAACCGATCATAAGTCAGAATAGCTAAGCTTTGGAGTAAGCTAATGGGAGATCGTAACCCGTGGAGGAAACAACCATAACAGAGAGGAGGGTAAAGCTAAGAGGATACCCACTCCCAAACAACGCGCGACCGGAACGACCGGATTCCTCACCCCCCAATATATATATATAAACATAGTTAAGGGCTCCACTGTGGAACCTATCACATCCATACACCATACAGTATTACAACTGGATTAAACACACAAGGGAGGTACATACTCACACACAAACATCACACAATTAACTCACGCATAGCCGTGGTTAGAACGTTCCCATGGTTGGGTCGTTAAATCCGGATACCGTTCTCTTATGTGATCCTAGATTTGGTTAGCTAAGGTATAACACTTTCGAGGTTAAACGGTATCGGAATTGAACACGCCACATAAATGAATTACTATAAACTCATTACATGTTTATCTTACAACGTGGCAAACATACAGAAAAACACATTGGCATACAAGCCGGTGTAATCCGGTAGGACACAGGTTGCAAGAAAACCATACCTTGGTCCCTGCTGCGTTCGAGTCCCGCCAAACGTAGTTCCTAAACATGATTAATAACGTCGGTTAATTACCTTATTTAGCTTCCGGTTTACTAAGCATTTTTCATGATTATATGACATGTTTTATGCGTAAACTTACCCTTGATTACCTTCATTATACCCCCTAGGGTTAACTACCTAGGCCACACTTTGTTTGTTTTTTTACAAGTTTTAGGTCGACCGACCTACCGACCGACCTTACCCAAGGTCGGTCCATTCCAGTGACATCCAGGTTTGAAAATTTACACCTCGACCGACCTTGCCAAGTCCGGTCCCAAGGTCGGTCCATTCCAGACACTTTTACCGTTTAAAAATTCTACCCCGACCGACCTTGCAAGTCCGGTCCACAAGGTCGGTCTATTCCAGAGACATATTCCGTATACAAAATTCAAGCCCGACCGACCTTGCAAGTCCGGTCCCCAAGGTCGGTCTGCTCCAGACCCTTGTTTAAAAATGCTTATTTGACTCCAAACTTCACCTTACATATCCTAGTATGCTTTAACATCATTTAGCACACTTA
This sequence comes from Limonium bicolor, assembly GCA_023374045.1. Taxonomy (NCBI): domain Eukaryota; kingdom Viridiplantae; phylum Streptophyta; class Magnoliopsida; order Caryophyllales; family Plumbaginaceae; genus Limonium; species Limonium bicolor. The sequence continues at coordinate 209,826,767 of CM041779.1, read as the reverse complement.
AACCTTCACATAACATCCTCCAAATGCATGTACAAGCTTACTTCTAAAGTCCTTAAACACTCACTCTACTCGCCAAACCTCCTAACACTTGTTTACACATTTTAAGGCCTTTACATGTCACCAAACAAGGCCTAAACATCATCTAAAACCATCACCATCCAATCCCCATCATTAGAAGCCTTAAACACATTTTTTTTTTCTGGTCTGGACCGCCCCTCTGGGGAGGTCCCAGGGGCGGTCCACAACAGAAAACTACTTCTCTGCGCTGGACCTCCCCACAGGGGCGGTCCCTAGGGGCGGTCCACAGCAGACCCCATTTTAAAAAGTGTTTTCTCCTCATTTTGAACTCCAAATTCACCCCAATCTTTTCCCACTTATTCCACACTCTTTCCACATGTTTCCCACATGTTTAAACCCTTAAAACATGCACCAAACCTTCCTTAATCATCACCAAACTTGTTACTCAATTTCTTACAAAAATTCCTAACACTTACAACATTTTCCTTTGGATTTCTAGGTGGTAATGCATACCTACAACTTAGACTAACCAAGGTGTTTCTTCTTAATATGATAACCACTCCTAAGCATCATTTTGCATCCTCATCACTTCCTTTACACAAACTCCTCAAGTCTTTCCCACAAGTTCATACTTAATCCTTCACAAGGTATTATACTTCCTTTGTTTATCAACTAAATTTTTGCCATAGCTTCTCTTGTATCACCTTACACCAAAACACATAGTTTTCCACCATTATACAACCAAGAACACTAAATCTCTTAATACACATTCCTTACACACAAACATATTGGTTTTCATCCTTTAACCACCAAAGATATCATCTTCACAAGAGATGTTCTTTACACACAACTAAACCTTTAGACAACACTACATCACAATATAGTGCACAAACTTAAATTGCTTGGCACTTAGGCCCTTAAATTGCATAAACCTTAAACACTGAATTTCCACATTTAAATGCCTTCAACCTGCAAATACACACAACAATGCTCCCATGTCCTTTTAGTCCAACTTGTGGATAGTTTTCTATCTCATTTCCCATTGGCTCTTTAGGTTATTATTAAGCAAATATAGCTCAATTTCCTAGTACACAAAACCACATTAAGAGAGGTCATTTACCTCTTTGTTTCCAAGCTTCTCACTTGTTTTCTCTTGTTTTTCTTGATTGAAAATCGGCAAGGAGTTTTATCACTTGTCAAACTTCTAACCAATACACATATAGGGTAATGAGCATTAAGTTTAATACTCAAACTCATAATTAACCCTAGGTTTACATAAGTGTCTTAAAACACTAAAATTGATGATTACCTTTGGAATTGAAAGAGAGCTTGGTTAAGTGGCAAGATAGGACTCCTCCTAGTCCTTGAAGTTTGAATTAAGCTAAGAAAATAGCAAGACAAGGCACCATTGTAAGGTGAATTTTCGGGCTATACAAAGAAATGATGGGAAATTGGATTTTCTTTGATTTTCCTTACCTTGAAACAAAGGAGAATGACAAGGCATGGAAATATGAGCTCAAGCTCCTTCAATGGTGAATCTCCATGGCACCAAATTGAGTCCTTGAAGATTTGAAAAGAGGGAAATGAAGAGCTCACTCTAACTAAGACAAAGGTAGTCTTGAAATTGATTTGGAGCATGGAGCATAAGTTACAAGCATTCAAAGATGGAGAATGGCTACTTGCTGTAGCAAAACGAGAATGGAGAAGGGAGGATGAGGTTGGAGACGGTGGGAATCAAAAAGAAAAGAAGAGAAAGTGAGGAGAGAGGTAAGTTTTGGAGATATTTAAGTTATAAAGCAAAAAGTAACTTTTACTTACTTTTCTTTTTTCTTTAATTGGCTAGCCAAGTGTGATGACTCACACACTAAAAACCGTGGCCCCTTACATATTAGAGATATTATGGTCTTTGTTGACCATTAAACAACTTATGTTGACTTATGACTTAAACTAGCACTATTTGAGCACTATTCACAAACTAAGGCACATATTTGTGAAATTTTTGATTTCCCATTGATCTAGACTTCCTAATGTGATACTAAGTAGTACACATGTTGATTAAAGAGTAATGATGGACATTTAGCCACTCAAAACTCATTTACAAGACAATTTTTCAGAAATGTGCTTTAAGGCTCCTTAAAGCACATTTTGTGTTTTAACTTGTTTTCAAGCTTGGTTTTCTTTAGTAATTGATTTAATATGTTCATTAACATATAAATAAGGTCTTGGTAAGCTTATTAGGTCTTAACCAAACTTATCCCAAGCTTAGAGCACATTTTCGCCCATATTGGCTTTAAGGTATTTATTTGTGTTTTGTTTGGTTTAATTGTCTACCAAAGTTTCTAAGGACTTATTAGCCTTATTAAGTCATAATTGAATGTTATAAAGTCTTGGTAGGCTCTTTGGGTCCTAACCAAGTTCACTCCAAGCTTAGAGCATGTTTTGCTCAACTGTGTCTTAGTGCTTATTGTGTTTACTATGGTTTAAATTGTTCACTAATGTTTCTAAGGCACTTTTAGCCTTTAATATCATAGTTTAACATTTAAACAACATATCAAGGTTTGGGGTATTTCGATTACTAGAACATCTTGGACACATTCCTTTTCACCAAAACAACTCCTTAAATTCCTAGTACTTCCTTAGTCATAAAATCTCCGTAGATTATCTTAGACATCATGTTTCTCCACCAATTTTTGGCATGGTTTCCCTAGCATATAGCTACACCACCAAACTCTTAGGTTTTCACCATTTAACAACCATTATCACTCAAGTTCTTTCCATACATTCTTAACATTCTATTTACACCAAAACTACACCACATCATTATATAGTGCAATAACTTAAAATGCTTGGCACTTAGGCCCTTAAATGACAATAATCTTAACCACTGAATTTCCACATATATTTGCCTTTGACCTACGAATACACACAACAAGGCTCCCATTGAAATAAAATGCTTCTTGTAATTCATTCCAACATTATTTAACTATCTCTTTTCTCATTAGCTCCTTAGTCACAAGTTCTCAATATAGTAGTATTCTTTCTCCTAAGTTTATATACCTTTTTCCATTGTAAACTCTAAGCTAAACCTGTTACTTATCCATATCCCATCCCTTAATGCATTAAAACATCTTAAGGTAAGCAATTTACCTTGTTCTTTCACAAGCTCCACAAACTTTTCTCCTTAGGTTTTTCCTTGAACAATATCGATCACCAATCAAACTCTCCTTGCCAATGTTCTAACCAATGTTCAATGACTCCAATGAGTACTAAAAAATACACTAACCTTAAGGAATAAAACCTAGGTTAAAAATGTGTTTTAAGGTATTAAATTGAATGTTTTACTTGGATTCTCAAGACAAGCTTGGATATGAATAAAGAGGACCTCCTCTATCCTTTGGAGAGTAGGAAACAAGCTAGAACAAGGCATACAAATGGAGCCTCATGAGTATTAATTTTCGGACATGTGAAGAAATGGTGGGAACTTGATTTTTCTTACATATTCTTTACCTTAAGGGAATGGAGAAGCTAATGGAGTCTCTAAGCTTGAGTTCCCTCCTCTAATGGTGGTTTGGCTTGGCACCAAATCAAAGCTCTTGAAGTTTTGAAAAGATTGAAAGAAGGAGCTTGAGCTAATTAAGAGAATATGTGTTTAGTTTTGATTTTGGAGCTAAGATGTGTGTTTGGCAAGCAAGTGAAGATGGAGCTAGCATGGGGTTGTCTTCTACATGAATGGAGAAGGGAGAGAGCAAGAGAAATCGGTGGTGAGAGAAGAGAATGAAGAGGTGAGGAGAGAGGTAAGCAAGTGTGAGATATTTGTTTTCTAAAAGAAAATAGTAACCTCTTACTTTTCCCTCTTCTTTTCTAATATTATTTGGCTACTCATGGTGACTCATCCCCTTAGAAACCGGCCCCCTTTTTGATTTAGGCTGGTCATGGTCTTATTTGACCACTTAATTACACTTAATTGATTTAAGACTAAACTAGGCACTATTTGATTACTATTCACAAACTAGTGCACATATTTGTTAAATTTTTGATTTCCCATTGATTTAGACTTCCTAATGTGATACTAATTAGTACACAAGTTAATTAAGGAGTAATCATGGGCATTTAGCCACTTAAAACCCCTTTCTAAGACAATTTTCCAAAAATGTGCTTTAAGAGTCCTTAAAGCACAATTTGTGTTTTAACTTGTTTTTGAGCTTGGTTTTCTTTGATAATTAACTTAAAATGACCATTAGAATGATATTTGGGTGCTCACCCAAGTCTCTCCAAGCTTAGAGCACGTTTTTGCTTAAATTGCTCTTATGGTGTTTCCTAGTGTTTTCTTTGATTTAAATTGTTCCCAAAGTTTCTAAGGCATATTTAGTCTTCTTATATTCTCTAGTTTATCATCTAACACTATATCTAGGTTTGGGGTATTTCAATCTACCCCCCTTAAAAGAACTTTGTCCCCAAAGTTCATATATATGCTTAATCGTTCACGGTACTCAATTCCCTTAATCTTAACACCACATCTTATATTCGCATTCACTCACATCTCAAGACTCAAAGGTCTTCCACAAATACAATACATAAGTATCATACATATCTCAAACTTACCACCAAAGTGTAATAAGTTACACAACCATCTCTTACACACACCAAACAAACGACAAACATGTTCGTTTCCTAAACTCAAAAGCGAGGAAGCTCTACCCCCCTTGAAAAGGGGTACGCCCCGTACCCTATACAGACGATCTAGTCAGTAAACAATAAAGGGTACTTCAATCTCATCTTATCCTTTAATTCCCATGTGGCCTCTTCGACATCCTGGTTAGACCAGAGAACCTTCACCAGTCGCACTGACTTATGGCGAGTGTCCCTAGTCTTACTATCCAAGATTCTCTGAGGAGTCTCCACGGATCTCATATTCGGTTCTAGAGTCAACCTCTCAGGTTCTAACACATGGGAGGGGTGGTGCATGTATTTCTTTAGCTGTGAAACGTGAAAAACATCATGCACTTTACCCAGCTCAGCAGGTAAATTCAACCTGTAAGCAACCGGGCCCACCCGCTCCGTAATCTCATAAGGACCAACAAATTTAGGGCTCAGCTTGCCCTTCTGCCCAATCTAAACACACCCTTCATCGGTGATACCCGCAGAAATACCCGGTCGCCCACTACGAACTCCAGGTCACGTCGTCGAACATCAGCATACGACTTCTGCCTATCTTGAGCAGCTTTCATGTTCTCTCTGATTTGCTGAACTTCAGTCTTAACTTGTTCTAAATATTCTGGTCCTATAATGACCATCTCACTCGACTCATCCCAGTAGAGCGGTGTACGACAAGGTCTACCGTACAACGCTTGAAAAGGTGCCATCTTGATCGTAGCGTGATAGCTGTTGTTGTATGAAAACTCGATCAGATGTAATTTGTCAATCCAACTGCCCTGGAAGTCTAAGGCACATGCCCTCAGCATGTCCTCGAGTGTCTGAATCTTACGCTCAGTCTGACCATCTGTCTGAGGATGGAACGCGGTACTCAATTTCAGTCCTGTACCCAACACTTCTCTAGTAACTCTCCAGTACCTCGAAAGGAATCTGGTATCTCTATCTGACACTATGGTCTTCGGTATCCCGTGATGTCTCATAATTTTCTTTTCAAACAACTCAGCTAATTTGGTCACCTTCCAAGCATCCTTCATCGGTATGAATCGGGCTACTTTGGTAAGGCGATCCACCACCACCCATATCATGTTGAGACCTCCCCTAGCAGGTGGAAGTCCAACTACGAAGTCCATGGAGATATCATGAAACTTCCACTCCGGAACTGGCATCGACTGTACCGTTCCGCCCGGTCGTTGGTGCTCAATTCATTTCACCTTCTGGCATGTGAGACACCTCAAGACGAACTCGGTAACATCTGTCTTCATCCCCGACCACCAGAAGTATCTCTTCATGTCTTTATACATCTTAGAGGCTCCTGGATGGATGGAAACTGAAGAACAGTGTGATTCTCTAAGTATACGGCCTTTCAGATCCGTGTTGCCCCGTGGTATGCATAACCGGCCCTTAAGTCTGATCAGATCATCGTCGTGAAGTCTGAAGTCATATTTCTGACTTTCAAAGGTACCATTTGTCAGCTTCTGTCTGACCTCCCTCATGTACGCATCTATCCTCTGAGCCTCTCGCACCTCATCAACCAAGCTGGAGAAAGAAACTAGCGAATGGAGTGAGTGTGCTCGACGACTCAGGGCGTCCGCTACAACATTGGCCTTCCCTTCTTTGTATTGGAGGTCAAGGTCATAGTCTTTCAGAAATTCTAACCATCTCCTCTGTCTGAGATTTAACTCCTTCTGAGTGAATATATATTTCAAGCTCTTGTGATCGGTGTAGATCGTCACACTAACCCCGTATAAGTAGTGGCGCCATATCTTCAAAGCGAAGACTACAGCTCCCAGCTCTAAATCATGTGTGAGGTAGTTCTCCTCATGTTTCTTCCAACTGGCGTGAGGCATATGCCACCACCTTGCCATGTTGCATGAGCACGCAACCCAGCCCTCTGCCGGATGCATCGCAGTAAACCTCAAAGCCCTCCGTACCATCCGGAATAGTCAGAACCGGTGCAGTGGTCAATGAGTCCTTCAAACTCTGAAACGAACTCTCACAATCAGCCGTCCACACGAACGGTGCATCCTTCTTCATCAGACTAGTCATCGGCTTCGTGACCTTGCTGAAATCCTTAACAAACCTCCGGTAGTAACCTGCCAGACCGAGAAAGCTCCAGATGTCGGTAATAGTCTTCGGTCTTGGCCAAGTACGCACGACATCAATCTTTGCTAGTTCCACTGAGATCCCAGCATCCGAAATGACATGACCTAGAAAAGAGACCTGGTCAAGCCAAACTCACATTTGGAGAACTTAGCATATAGCTGGTTCTCCCTCAGTATCTCTAATACCCTCTTCAGATGTTCTTCATGTTCAACCTTCGATTTCGAATATATCAATATGTCGTCGATGAACACCACAACCGACTTGTCCAGTTGCTCCTGGAACAAGCGGTTCATCAGATCCATAAATTTCGCCGGTGCGTTCGACAAACCGAACGGCATCACTGTGAACTCATAGTGGCCATATCGTGTCCAGAATGTCGTCTTCTCAATATCTCCCTCCTTAATGGCTATCTGATGATACCCCGATCTGAGATCAATCTTGGAAACACAGATGCCCCCTACAACTGATCGAACAGATCATCAATGTGGGGTAGTGGGTACTTATTCTTCACTGTCACTGCATTCAACTCTCTGTAGTCGATGCAGAGGCGGAGACTACCATCCTTCTTCTTCACGAAGAGAACCGGCGCTCCCCATGGTGATACACTTGGTCTGATAAATCCCTTATCTAACAAGTCTTTCAACTGATCCTTTAACTCATTCATTTCTGCCGGAGCCATACGGTATGGTGCCTTGGCTATCGGTCCGGTACCAGGTAGCAGCTCGATGGTGAACTCTACCTCCCGAGGGGTGGCATGCCGGGTAGTTCCCGTGGAAACAAATTGGGGAACTCCGACACTACCGGTAAGTCGGGGTCGAACTCGGGGTCTCTCTCTATGTCCTGGACATAGCAGAGGTACACTTCCTCCTTCCTTCTCAATTCCTTGTACATTGCCATGGCGGAGACGATCTTGGTCGAAGGCTCTCTAGGCCTCTGGCGGTATGATGTAGTTACCCCAAGATGGACTCCTGAGCAGCAGTCGATGCTCGGCACAGAGAATACGTCCCTTGTGCCGCTCCAACCAATTCATCCCGAAAATAACATCAAATCCCAACTCTTCGAACTCAATGAAACTAACTGGAAAATCCTCCCCCTTAATTCTGACGATGGCTCCCCAGTAGTAGCGAGTGCAACGGATCTTCTCCTTAGACGGGAACGTAACCGTGAAGTCGGGTAGCTCGTCAGCGTCTAGCCCCAACCTTCTCGCAAAAGACGCCGAGATAAAGGTATGCGAGGCCCCTGAGTCGAGGAGAACCGTTGCCTCAATTCCATTGACCGGAAAGGTGCCGGTGAGGATAGTACCGCTTGCGCCGGCCTGTGCCTCTGTAAGTATGCTTAATGCACCCTCCGTACCGAGTCCATAACCAAATTGTATTTCACAAGCTCTCATGAGTAATGATGGTATAACAAGAGTCGTAACAAATTATATGAACAACACTGTCATTTTATTAATAACCATCATGTTTACAACATGTGCTCCTTTCTTACATCTCATTCCTTATCTCATACTCAAACGTTACATGTCTAATATTGTCTAAAGGTTAGGTTTAAACGTCCTGGTTTCATATGCGTCGCATTAATCACTGCTGACGGTGCTGTATTCAGCTTAATTCTCTTAATCCCATGGTACAACATCCTTGATTCTCCTCCCATAACTAATACATCTCCAGACTTAAGTACTAACTTATTCGCACGCTTCTGCTCGCCGTATAAAAATTTTGCATCATCCCCATGGACCAAGACACTACGGGTATTCCTCTTTCGAGAGACTCCGCTGTCTCGTCCTTATCCTGGTGTAGTCCGAGTCGCCCATCTTTCTCATAGAAGTTTACAATACAGATGTCCGCTTGTATGTCTGGAATCGGGTCTGGTTCCAACTACTGAGTGATTTCCACGACTTGTGTAATAACCTGATGGAACTCTTCGGGTATTCCCGGTGGTGAGACTCCATCTCGTATCCTCGTGTTTGGTACGCCCTGGCGTAAGGATTCCAATCCTTGCCTAAGCTCATCATTTTTAACTTCATCCTTGCTCCTCCTGGGTACTCCGGTGTATAGAAACCTCCCGGTCCCACTCCTAGTTGACTGCATTTCCTGATGATGGCTATTTGTGCTGCTGGTGTCAGGTATCCCCTTAATCGAATCATACCTGGGCGGATAACCTGACATTGTTCGGTTGGAAAGTCTCGGGTTTTGATGTCGGTGTACTCCGGTTAGGTGTTTAAGGCATTGGATAACAAATGTTGAAGTTTCCTAAGGTGGTAATAGGTCATATCTCACTTAAGTTCTAATCTTACCTTATTCTCACTAACTCAATTATTCACCAAACATGCATGATAATGTGGTAAGTAGGTAATTATATCACTTAACGGTTTTAGCAGTACCTGGTCTCGATGAGGGTTCAGGCTCATCGTCCCGGTCTACCATGTGTAGTGTGGGTCTCGACTTCTGGGCTACCCGTGGGTTCTTATCTGCAGCTTGCTGCACCCTTCTCTGACCGTCAGATCCAGCTCCCTGATCGGTCTTGCCCTTGCCCTTCATCTCGGGCCTAAAGGCTCTGCTAGCGGGGTTCCAGAAGCACTCGTATGCTCAGTGCCCGTATACCCCACAATAGTTGCACTCCACCTTGTTCCCCTTACAATCAAGCCCGGGGTGGTGTTTGTGACACCACTGACAGATGTAGCATCGCTGGTAGCCACCACTGGCTCCCTTATCAGTCTCAGATCTTGATCATTCACAATATTAGTACTCATATCTTAAATGGTTGCTAATTGTCTCTTAACTCACTCAATTTTAACTCCTTTACCCTTTGGCGCCCTCGAGCACAGGGGCTTAGCTGCATATGCATATGTCAACTTCATTGGCTCTTCTGGAGCCTTCTCTTTTTCCTCCTTCCCTTTTTGGTTCTGACTTTTCTGGGCTTGAGGCTGGTACTGGTCTTCTGTTTCTTTACCCACCTTGCCCTTGGTTCTCCGTGCTCTTACCGACACTGTTCACTTAGCATTTTCCTCGTCCCTTAGCTGGACGGTTATCTCAACCTTAGCAGCGGCATGATAGCACTCCTGCTTTCCAAAGTATTAGTTCCTCTTATTTCTCACAAACTAAATCTTATTCACTTAATTATATCTTACTCATTCTTATTACCTGCAAGGTAGTATAACTCGTCGGCCCCATGCCGTAGCAGAGTCGATGGCTAAGCCCGCCATAGAAGCGGTCCACCAGTATCTGGTCTGAGTATCCAAGACCTGGCAGAAGATGAAGCAAGGCGGTAAACTCTGAGTAATACTCGTCTACCGTCATCTTGTCCGTCTGCTTAAGCGCATCCAACTGTAAGCGCTTCTTCGTCTGGACATGGGCGGGATAGTACTTTGCTCGTAGCAGTGCTGTGTACTGGTCCCAGCCGAACTCTGGTTTGGCCACATGCTCGGCCCTCACCAGCTTCCACCAATCGCCTGCTGCCCCCTTCAGGTAGAACGCAGCTAGACGCACCTTGATCCCAGCAGGGACGTCAAGGGTCTCGAAGGCGGTCTCCAGCTCGGGGATGTACGCCTCAAGCTTGGCGGGATCAGTCTCCCCCTTTAAAATGTGCAGGTAGAAGGTCGGCTAGACTCTTCACCCAGTTTGGTTCCCAAGTGCCCTAAAGCGGCAGCTACGATCTCTGCGATCGTCTGCCCTCCCGGTATCTCAGTCTCATCATCCCTACCACGGCCTCGGCCTCTCCTTCCTGACATCTGAACAATCACAACTCACATTAGATTTGTATCCACCACTGTTTCGGTTAACGAATTTATAACGTCTGTAGACGGTAAAGATAATCCACACTTAATAGTGGTCATCTGACTCTACTCACACTAACTTCTCACACCCTTAACCGTTACTTATATCTTAACTCATAACCTAACTCGGTGGTTATTTATGTCCGGTATTTCTTGATTAGAGCGTAACTACGCTCTGATACCACTTTTTGTAACACCCCGTCCAAAGCCAATCGTGGTTATCGCAAAACTTAACTCTTAACCAAAACGTCACAGCGGAAATAACAAACACCGGGACCTTGCCACAGTCTGATCATTAGAATATACCGAACCTTCCCGATTTACAACATTTATCCAAAAATATACAACCGACCAAAATACCACCAACCAACCGAGTTTCAGTTTCTAAGTCTTGAACATAAACCTACATCAGTTTAATATAAACAGACGGGCGCACATGCGTGACCCGTGCTCAAAAATAAATAACTCATCCTAAGTCTAACCGCTCCTACTCTCGTGGAATGACTTCATGGGCCGCTTACCTGCAAGTGTAAAAACAGCCCCCAAAGGGGGTCAGCACAAATGCTGGTACGCCCTCTCATGGCCCCCAAGCTAACGGGGCTACGACGACTAATTGTCGATAGCATGAAAATTGATTAGATACACAAGCATAATATGAAGTGCAATAAATCAACTAACCACAAATGAACATACATAGTTCACACACAAATGGACGACTCAAGCGTTCCCTTAACAGGTGGGTTAGTAATAACCTCCACCAGATCTGATTCCTCTTATCCTCAGTTCTCCTTAACTTACCTCAGTCTTAACCTTATCTTAACCTCAGTATACAAACCGTTCCTAGAATGGAAATGGTTGTAGCTTAACTTAAACTTAGGATTTAGGTGATCCTACCGCACCATCTTAATGCCACCTACCTTGGACGGGAGTCCAGTGTAGCTGAGCCGGCAACCAACCCTAGGCAACAAGTCCGAAGACAAGTCCTTAAGCGGAGGACGGATCTGATTCAGATGCCGACCCCCTTTCCTTTGCATGCATGACCGGAGTCAGTCCCGGGTTCCTCACTCCCCCCCCCCCTTAAGTTTCAGTTAGTGATAATCTTACAAACCAAGTATCAGTTAAACCTTCTCGGGTATTAACCAATTGTTCACCAATGCAACACCTCATCTGAAATACCCCTAAATTAATTTAATTAATTTAGGGGATTTCTTTTATTAAACCTTTAATAATACTATTAAGTATTAAATTATTATATGGAATTGTGAAATTTATTTAGGGGTTTTCTCCTATTTAACCCTAATTATTATATATTATTATATAGTATTATGAATTTAATAATAAGATTTATAAGTCAATAAATCTTGGGAAAATTTCTAAACACTCCAATTATATTATAAAGATTTTAGGAAGTGATGGAACATTGTTTTTGAAACATAAAAGTCAATATAAAATTCTAGAAACCTTAAAGCTTATTAAGCCTTGCTAGAGTTGACTTTTTGAGAATGGTCAAACCAGGCCATGAAACCTATACCAATAAATAGGTTATGGAAAACCATGAAGATCGATAAAAAGAACGTCAAAAACGGATCATCCTAGCCAAAGTTATGCAAGATTGAAGTTTTGAATCAAAAATTTGAAAGTTGCCACGTGTCAAGCTCACATGTGCCAGGACTTTAACGATTCTGGATTCCCTGAATTTCGATAACAGAATTCAATACTTTGCCCTAACTTTAGACGGCTATATCTCATTCATCTCTCCATATTTTTCAATGTCGTCTTCTGTGTTGTCTTCTCCTACATTCCCTCTAAACAACTATAACTCATACAAACCCTAACTCATTCTGAATCAACCGGAAAATCGAGTCAAAGTAGCCACCTTGCAAAAACCGAAACTACAATTCCAGTTTTCTCTTCGAATCAGGTAAATTCGATCAGCCATAACTTCTTCGTTACTCATCCAAATTCCATGTTCTTTAGCTCGTTTTGAGAGCTCTAATTCCTCTAAAACTTTCGTGTTTATGGTCTAAGCTAAATTCTCAACCGATGGAAGAGTAAGGCGTCTAAAGTTTCAGTTTCACCAGCACATAAAATCATACCGAAACAGAGAGGTAAACTCGTGATTTGCGACTTCAATATCTTTCTGTATGGTGTGAGTTAGGTTTAGTTCTTGCTATCAATACGTAGATCTAAGTTTGCTCTTTCCAATGAGCCCTTACTCATAGCCTAACTCGTTTTGTACTGCTAGTTATAGATCTTCGAAGTTGGCACCACGAACTGCTCAAAGTTCATATTTTTTTCCAGTTTCCGAATCTGAATTCACACAATTCGCACAATCCGGTGAGTCTCCGATCAAATTGCTCCAATATTGCTGTTCGTAGTCATGTTTCCGATCTAACCCCATGTTCCAATTTAGTCAATTACGAGTTAGGTTAGGAGAATTTGTATGAATTGCATTCGAATTGAATTCTGTACCGAAATAAACCCTAACCTTCGAATCGAATTCGAAACTTGATGTATACTGCATTATAATTGGGGAAACCGGTATCAATAGAACCGAAATTGGATTACGAAGCTATAGAAACAAAAATCACTCAATTTTCGTTCTGGAATAGGAGGAAATTGAGATTTAGTACTCATCTAGTTTTCTGGAATCGGGAAGAACTGGGAGTACAGGAGGAGCATCCTATCTCGTTTTAAAAGATTGGACGGCCGAGATTCGATCGTGCTATTAAATATTTATTATAAGTTTATAAATTCCAGTAAATAGTCCTAACTTGTTGGGTTAATTTAAATATCTTCCCGAATGTATTTTGGCTTGAAATTTTAACCATAGATTCCTTATTTAATCTAGTTTATTTTGATGTACATTAATATATGGTTTTGGAGTTTTTAACGTAAGTTATGATTTTTGCAAGTTACGGGTTTTCTGGAATTATTTGGCTAAATTAAAAAGATATTTTTTATGAAATAAAAATTTTATTATATGTCTAAAATGTTATAGTTACGGTATAGTAATTTGGGAATTTTTGGGCAATGGTAAAGGTTTTTAAAAATTGTGTTTATGAGTTTTTCATAAGAATAACCTATAATATAAGGTTTTTAATGTAACCAAAAATTAAAGTATGGTTTGTTAATTAACTTTTAAGCTGGGGGAAATAAGGGAAACTAAATTAACATTTTATAACAGTATGTTTGTAAATGTTTTTGGTATTGGCTTTTAAGAGAAGTGAAATTATTACATATATGTATAGATACTTACTTAGTAGAAACTTATATAAATTAAGGAATTTAATTATCCTACATTTTATTTACTATATTATATGGGAGTTAATATTTTTAATTAAACTAAGGAATAAATATATATATTTTTACGCGTTTATAAAAAGGGAATTAAGTAGTAACTTAGGGTAAAACAAGGAACTAATTAAATTAACACTTATAATAACTAAATGTTATAAGAGCTAGTATCCTATGATATGGTAAAAGAAATACTTAACGAAACATACTTGGAATACAGTTTAAGGTTGTATTAATAAGATAGTTTAAATATGATAAGTTACATAGGGAATGTCTTAGTTGATTTCTAGTACGGGTACACTTATATATATTAATAAACAAAGGAAACACTTTATTTAATAAACCATAGGTCGGTTGTAGTTATGCCTAAAAGTTATTTAACATAATTAAATACAATAAACTACATAAATAATGTTTTGAACAAATCCTAGTATATATAATATATACACATTTAACATAAATAGAATTAGATACCTTATAGGAAATATAATACGAAGGAATTAGTAAGTTAAACTAAACCTCTACATATACTAATGGGAGAATATAATATGAGGTGGTATTAGATTATAGTTATGTATTAGGCTTAAGGGTTACCTTTGAGTTTCCAAGGTTTATATAACCATATTAAAACGCATGTATAGTATTATTTGTCAATAACCGGATGTAGTCTAAAATTGGGGTTAAGTAATTAATAAGTTAAAACTTAGGGAAAATTGTGATTAGATTACATAAAATGTTGCACAAATAGATCTTATTCTATAATTAATGATAAACAAATGTAATACGATTACATCTAAATATTCTTAGTATATAAACCATAATAAAATAAGTAAAATACTTTTACATCTAAATGTGAGGTGGATTAGTAAGTCTATATTTAATCATTTCTTAACATTTATGGTAGTGAAATATAACTTAATGTTTTTAGATAGAATCATTATAAGATATGATATTTCTGTATTAAACGATGATTTGAAAATTTATCTAAACAATTATCCTTAAGTTTCTTAGAATTAGATAAGCCATATAAAATACATTTATTACTAGTATTCAGGGGTGAGTATACAATTAAGCGGGGGTATTTAGTAGTTAGAGTCTATATAGGAGGTTTATAGATAGGAATTTGATACTTAAAACCTTTGAACCTTTTTATTAGATAAAATTAAGTTACATAAGATATTATATTGATATACTTTACGGTAATGGAATAATGATATGTTGTTTTGAATATAAAATATGAGAATTTTCATAATGGTTTATCTTATTAATAATTAACAATTTCACTTGCGAACCAGAATTTAATTCTTTGATAAATACTACTCTATGTAGATATATTGTCCATCTTAAATACAATAAAGGAAATTAATTTATTAAGTTATTCCTTTGAAACCTTAGGTTTTGTGAAACAATTTAAAACGTATTTAAGGCTTAAGTTTATTGAAGTTTAGTACAAAAGGATTATACATAGTCTATAGAGTGAATGGGTGTAAAAATAAAATATTTAGGAGATTAAAGGTAAGTAAGGATACATAAAGGTTATATTTAAACACCTTATTATATAGGTAATAATTAAGCAAATAATGTACCTTGTGAATACTAAATGTAAGAGTTCGATAAGTCTAAGTTAACTATAATATAGTTGTTTCAAGATGAAAGTAATTTAACATCTTATGTCAAGATTATTAGCTGGATGTAATAAAAAGTCTTTCTGGACTAAAGATAAGATAAATGAGTTAGTAACTCAATTAGGTTATGATATAATGCGTCTACAACACTATGGTTCCATATATACAGAGTAGATCTTAATTAAGTTAAGGGGAAATGAAATACCCCAAACCTTGATATGTGGTTTAAATATTAAACTATGGTATGTAAAGGCTAAAAAGTGCCTTAGAAACATCAGTGAATAATTTAAACCATAGTAAAATGCATAAAGCACTAAGACATAGCTTGAGCAAAAACATGCTCTAAGCTTGGAGTGAACTTGGTTAGGACCCAAGAGCCTACCAAGACTTAATAATATTCAATTATGATTTAATAAGGCTAATTAAGTCCCCTAGGAAACTTTGGTAGACAGTTAAACCAAACAAAACACAAAAAAACCTTAAAGTCAATAAGAGCAAAAATGTGCTCTAAGCTTGGGATAAATTTGTATAAGACCTAATGGTCATACCTATACCTTATAAATATGTTAATGAACATATTAAATCAATTACCAAAGAAAACCAAGCTTGAAAACAAGTTAAAACACAAAAAGTGCTTTAAGGAGTCTTAAAGCACGTTTTTGAAAATTGTCTTGTAAATGAGTTTTAAATGGCTAATGTCCATCATTACTCTTTAATTAACATGTGTACTATATAGTATCACATTGGAAGTCTATATCAATGGGAAATCAAAAATTTCACAAATATGTGCCTTAGTTTGTGAATAGTACTCAAATAGTGCTAGTTTAGTTATAAGTCAACATAAGTCAAATATTTGGTCAACAAAGACCATAAATATCTCTAATGTGTAAGGGGGGCACGTTTTTATGGGTGTGAGTCATCACACATGGCTAGCCAATTAAAAGAAAGAAAGAAAAGTAAGTAAAGGTTACTTTTGCTTTTAACATAAATATCTTCAAAGTATACTCTCTCACCTCATTCTCTTCTTTCTCCTTGGTTCCCACCGTCACCTATCTTCATCCTCCCAAGAAAATTCGTTTTGCTACAGTCCACACTCATTCTTCTTCATCTTCTTTCACTTGTAACTTATGATTCCATGCTCCAAAATCAATTTCAAGACTACCTTTGTCTTAGTTAGGCCAAGCTCTTCATTTCCCTCTTTTCAAATCTTCAAGAACTCAATTTTGGTGCCATGGAGATTCACCATTGAAGGAGCTTGAGCTAATATTTTCCACACCTTGTTGTTCTCCTTTGCTTCAAGGTAAGGAAACTCAAAGAAAAACCAAGTTTCCTCTCATTTTTGTACATGTCCGAAAATTCACCATTAATGGTGTCTTCTCTTGTTCTTCCATAGCTTCATTGCAATCTTCAAAGGGTTTGGAGGAGTCCTCTCTTGATGCTTACTCAGCTCTCTTCCAATTCCAAGGTAAAAATTACCTTAATGTGTTAAGACAATATATGTGCCTAGGGTTACAATGAGATGAAGCATAATGCTCGAATACTCATTCTATTATTTGTACATTGTTTGAGAGTTGACAAACAACCAAACATCCTTACCAAAAGGAACAAGAAAGAAGTTTGTGAGGAAAAAGAGGTAAACAAACTATCTCAATGTAGTTTAATGCCTTAGGAAAATGAGCTTGATGTGCTTAATAAAATACCTAAAGAGCCAATGGTGAATGAGTTAGTAAAATGCTCTCAAGGAGTTTATTAAGGGCATATGTATTGTTGGTTGTATTTGCAGGTCAAAGGCATTACTTATGTGGGAAATTCAGTGTTTAAGGTTTATGCATTTAAGGGCCTAAGAGCCATGTTATTTAAGGCCTAAGTGCCAAGCAATTAAGTTTATGCACTATATTGTGATGTAGTGGTAAATTTGGTGAAGTTTTGTGTGAGAGAAGGCTCCTGATGGAAATAGGTGTTCTTGAATGTTTAATGGTGAAAACCATGAGTTTTGGAATGATGATGTGCTAAGAGAACCCATGGCAAATTTGGAAAATGTATAAGGAGTTCTAAGTGTTTTAAATGAGTTTTGGTGAACTAGAAGTGTTGAAAATGCCTAAGCATTTTAAATGAGGAGAAATAATGTCTTAAGATGTTCTAGGTAAACAAAAGGACTTAGACATCAACTAGGGTTTAGGTTGGTAAGAAATGATGCTTGGGAGATGATGTAAAATGAGGAGAAAGCATTATGGGCATAGTGGTTATCATAGGCATGAAACACCACTTGGAAAACTAAGGAGGAAATAACATAAGTGTTAGGAATTTCGGTATGAAATGAGTAAGTGCTTAAGGTGATAGATAATGAGTTTCATGGATGTTGTATGAGGATATAAGTGTACCAATGATGTTAGAAAACATTAGGAGGCCTTAGGAGAAGTTTGGAGTTAAATGGGCAATGGAAAAATAAGGGTCTAGAGCAGACCGACCTTGCGACCGAACTTGCCAAGGTCGGTCGAGCCCAGATTACCCTGCGAGAATTAATTTCTGGAACGGAACGACCTTGGGGACCGGACTTGCAAGGTCGGTCGGGCTTGTATTTTGTGTACGAATTAAGTTTCTGAATCGACCGAACATGGGACCGGACTTGGCAAGTTCGGTCGGGCCTGAATTTTCAAAGGGAAGAAACTCTCGGGAATGGACCGAACATGCGACCGAACTTACAAGGTCGGTCGGAGTAGAATTTTTGACGGTAATGTGTTCTGGAATGGACCGACCTTGTGTAAGGTCGGTCGGTAAGGTCGGTCGGACCAAAAACATTGCTTAAGGTTATAAGATGATATGTAATGATGGGGATTGATTAGTAATGATGTTATAAGGTTGTTTAAGACATGTTAGGTGAGTTATAATGACAATTTAGTGGGGGAAAAGATGTATTAAAATGTAAAAGTAAAACAAGTTAAAAAGTGAAGTTATGTAACTAAGTTAACGGGGAAAAGTTATAAGCATTAGACTTTAAACAATCATGATACCCCGATGTTAATAAAATACATGTAATGTTATCAGTTGTTCGAGGATTGCTCGAGGAACATAAGTGGACACGATAAAGTGGACTCCGGTGACAGGTATGGTTTTCTTGCAACCTGTGTCCTACCGGATTACACCGGCTTGTATGCCAATGTGTTTTCTGTATGTTGCCACGTTATAAGATAAATCATGAAACGAGTTTACAGTCGTTATTATTGTTGTGTGTTTACGTGCCGATACCGGTAATCTCGAATGCGCTTGAAGGGCTAGTTAACCACTGTTAGGTAAACGTAAGAGAACGGTATCCGGTGATAACGTTTCCGACCTAAGGAATGTTCTAACCACGGCTATGCGTGAGTTAGTTATGTGATGTTTGTGTGTGATGATTGTGTGTGAATGTATGACTCTCCCTTCCCTTGTGTGTGTCTAACAAGACTTAACCCAATGTTGTGATTGTTTAATTAAGTTCAATGTTGAACTTCTAACAAGTGCTAACGGGGGAAGTGAGGAGTCCGGTCTGTTCCGGCCACGCGTGTGAGTATGCGGGTCGTTGTCATATCAGGTTCAATCCTCTCTGTATGTTATGGTTGTTTTCCAATTTGGTTTCCAACCTTCCCTTTAGCTTAACCAAGGCTATTACTGACTCACGTCGGGCCACAGGGGCATACTATGTTATGTTTGTTCGGTGTGCTTGGATCACTATATCCGAGACACCTTGTGTTAAGTTATCCGTTCATTTAACGAGACGGTAACGAGTTATGTAATGAGCTTATCATGAGACTGGCAACATTCTCTAGGCTACAAGCGAACTGACTATGTTTGGACCGGTTCATAAAGGGAACCGTACCCGTTATGCTATGTATTGTTGTTATGATGCAATATCTATTGCGATGTTATTATGTACACGTTGAAACGTGAAAAGTGTTGTTATGTGATGAATGTTATATGTTGTAAAATGTGGATTATGTGGATCATGGAAATGAATCCCAGTTTGTGATAAGAGGTGTTTTGAGGATAACCCGATTAATGGGTAGTTGTCGTCTATTAAGGAAGTAGCTCCATTAAGGAGAAACACTCTAGGGACAATGAATACCACGAGTGACCTATCAAGTATGAATATGTTAACTGTTTGTCGAGCCCATTGAGGCGGAATGATTCGTGTTGTGTGTTTTAAGTGACATGCACGATTTAAATATAATCTACTGCATGCTAAGACGACAATTAGTTGTGCGTGGCCCGGTAGCATGTGGGCTGCGGGATTACCATACCAGCAAAGGTGTTGAGCCCCTTGGGGGCCACCCTTTCTCTTCTTTTCCTATTTCAGGTACAAAGAGTAGGAAGCCGTTCGAGAGTAGGACGGGGTAGTCGTTGTACATGGGTAATCACTTTAGTTGTATATATGCAGTAGGTGTAGTAAGACCGAAATTGTTATCGGCATCAGTTTGTAGATATTCGGTACAGTTGGAAGGTATATGTATGTTTGCTGTTAATGGAAAGGGATAATAATGTGTAGTCGCTCGGGAATCTAGTCCATCAGACCGGTACAATGTTTATGTAATAGCCTTGTTAGCCACGTGGGTGGTTAACGGCGTGTAACACCAACGAGTTAAGTAATGTGAAGTAGTATATTTCCGCTGCAGAATGTTGTTATGTGTTTGTTGTTGGATGGGGTGTTACAGGAAAACTTAATCACAATGGATTATCTAGTAGATTTGATAAAATGCATAATCATTACATTGTGAAATAATAGTATAGTATTATGGGATGAATCAATCATAGGTCATAATACAATGTTTATTCTAAATTAAGAATAAAGGTATTCAGCTTAAGATTACTATTGGAATTCTTAGATTTAATTATATAATGTAAACACATTTGTGTTATAAAGGTCTCAAAAGTCTTGAATGTGAGGATTGTGGTTAAATATGAATAAAGTGGATAGGAGTGGTCAGTTAGCAGGTGTTATAAGATACATTCCTTGATCTTACCACCTTGGGCTATACAACGTTCTCAATAACTCAAAGATTATACGTAACACATAAGTGAGGGCTTAAAAGATAATTGAGACTTTGAAATAAGAGTAAGGAGTTTATTTAAGCGTAACATAGGCTACAAGTGATTGATGATAAATTACCTTTAATATTCTTCAGAGTACTGTTGATTGTTTGCACAAGTTGATTAGAACTGCTACAGCGTTACCCAGGTACGATTTCTCGTACTCAGCTTGTTGTGTTTTGGACCTTATGGAATGTGTTGTACGATTTCTCGTACTCCGATCTTTTTGCTGATTGACTTGTGGAATGTTTTGGAAAACGCTAACTGACTTAAAGAGGAATTTCTAAAAAGGAATTGGTTGTGTGACTAACTCAGCTTGTGTGACTAACTGAGCCTTGGATGCGAAACTCTCTTGGGTATTGGTTCCTTCTATTTGGTTGTTCCATTAGACATTGACTACTTAGGGTTTACGCTTCTGCACTCTGTAGGACTGAGTGTTTTGGTATTACTCTGGGTAGTTAGTGATCTGGTGGGAATTTGGAAAAGGTCAATCTTGGAATTCTTCTTTTGACTCTGGATATCGTTTCATCCATGAGCTGGTTCTTGAGGTTTCGACGTGCGCGCGTCTTCAATGGTAACAGAGAGGGGCTGTATATCCCCTGTCCCAGAAAGGGACGTGATAGACAGTGAGGGTTGTATATCCCCTGTCCTTAGTGGACGTGATAGACAGTGAGGGCTGTATATCCTCTGTCCTTAGTGAACGTGAAAGACAGTGAGGGGCTGTATATCCCCTGTCCTTGGTGGACGTGGTAGACAGTGAGGGGCTGTATATCCCCTGTCCTTAGTGGATGTGGTAAACAGTGAGGGGCTGTATATCCCCTGTCCTAAAAGGACGTACTTGGCGGTGGGGGCCATCTCTCCCAATTGAATTTATTCCACTCTTGAGTATATCTTGTCTATGGGATTCAGCTTTCTGAAATGGTGGGGACATAAACTGTCTACCACGGGTTATGGGTATTCATATCATTCCTAGTCCCTTGTGACTACTTGAGTCTTTCTCTTCTTAACCAGAATTGGTTCTAACATCAACAATGGATGCTTACTAACTATGTGGTGTGAC
This sequence comes from Limonium bicolor, assembly GCA_023374045.1. NCBI lineage: Eukaryota > Viridiplantae > Streptophyta > Magnoliopsida > Caryophyllales > Plumbaginaceae > Limonium > Limonium bicolor. Next base: position 209,805,175 of record CM041779.1, on the reverse strand, counting down.
TACTTAAGTGGACGACTTGGTTTGGAAGTTCTCATCTCTATCTTTGTCTTGTTTTCTTTTCTCTTTAACTTGATTGTTTTGAAGTGCTTTATCTCTGTTTTTACTTTTAAGAGTTTGTTTCCATGTTACTGTTTATTTTGAAGAGTTATGTTTTATAAGTTTGTTTTTGGAGAATTGTACCAGTTCCATTCCAGGGAACTGACCCGCCCCTTTCGGGGTGGGCTGCTTAGTTTCATCTTGCAGGCACGAATTGATTTACAGGTGGCCACGAAGAGAATGAGCGTTTGGGATGGGACTAGGTTTTGTGGAGAGTTAATGTGCTTAATTTCTATTATGTTTGTGTTAAGTTTTTCTCGAGTTCAGACCGTAGCTTTTGTAGATTGTGAGTTGTAATTGGTGAGGTTTGGTGCCGGGTGTTTGGAACCCGATGGTCTGTAATCGCCTTAGAGTTTTATTTCCGCTGTATTTATGGTTAATAGGGGCGTTACAGAAAGTGGTATCAGAGCGTAGTTACGCTCTGAACCCGAAAAACAAGCCGAGTGAAATACTTAGATTATAGGTGCACTTAAAACTGGGGAACTGGGGTAGAATTGGGAAGTGAGGACTCCAGTAAGGCACGACTCCTAACCCTTTTTGGAATTGAGAACGATTCCTTTACACACTTTTCTTTTGAATGTCTGTTGAGTGTGATGTGTTGTTATACCGTTCCAACAATAAACTACAAAATATATATATATATATATATAGTTTGGAACATCCTATATTAAGTACGATAAGATTTTGGTTGAGATAAACCAAATATTAAGCTATTTTTCAAAAGCATACTCATGGAGAATATATTGCTAAAAATGCAATCCTTTAAAAGCTAGTACACAAATTCCTAGAATTTTAAAGAATACTTTTGGTTGAAAACAGTATACAAATAGAACTTTACATAACTAAATTAGTATTGATATTATGTGAAAGTACTTCAACTCCTTTAAAGTTTGAAAATAAATCTCATGAACTACTTGGTATCAATTTATTACCTAAAGATAATGTTTAAGATAAATCTTAAGTCTAGAAAATTATTAAGCTAACAAGAACTAGTAGCGTATTAGAAAAGATCAACATCTGAACTTGTAAAACACATTAAAACTCTATGTTAACTTTAGAAAGAAAACACATAAACCTAACACCCTACGGGAAGTGCCTGGTGCGATGAACTCCTAGGCTGAAAGTAGTGGGGGTGCACACCCACTTCTAGAAGTTTAGGGGCTAGACAAGCCTTGTCATCTAACTGTAAATAATCTTCTACGCAGGTGATGGATTGTGTTGAACTTGAGGGGAAATGGTGGTAAGATGTTACCATCATGGAATCTTGAGCTAGGCATATTTCATTACTAGCCACAATGAACAGTTCAAAACTCGTATATTAAGATCCAGTACTAAATTCATGCATGTAAAGAGTTTACCGAGTTAAATCCTTGGTGAAAAATACTTACCTATGGAGTGAAAACACATGAGTAATAATAAACTAAATATTATTGAGCCTTAAATACTTGGAGTATTGAGTGTCTAGTGAAAAATTGAGAGTTACTTAAAGATTTGGAAATCCTCATGTTTATTTAGAAGTTTAACCTTGTACATAGATAAAATCTTAGAAGTCACACTAAGAGTGATATTTACAAAAGCCACCATCGTCTAAGGGAGTACTAAGATTTAATAATCAGGAGAATACTTACATAGAACAAACCTTAAGAAAAATAATTACCAAGAGTGAGTGAGTTTTCATTAGATTAGCTCATTTGACTTAAAATTTTATATAGAGTCCCTACCTTAAAAAATATATATATATATATATATATATATATATATACTATAAATCTTAAGGTAAAGGAATCAAATTTTGGAAGAACTTCCTAAAATTCTGCCTGGGGTGAAGTTATATATAAGTACATTTTTATAAAGTAAACACTGAATGAATCGTCTAAAATACGATAGTTAATTATAAAATCAATTGAAACTTGAAAAGTCACAGAAAATATTTATCTTATAGAGTTTTAACATATGGTTGACTAATAAACCTCTGAAGATAATTTTGGAAGATTATTGAGGATTATTAAATGATCGGGAATATTATGTTAAACTACTCAAGTACGTTACACCTGGTTTATAGCTTGGTAATATAATTGATATGATAATGATCATATATGGACATATAATTCGTATCAGTCATTAAATGAATGGATAATAATCATAAGATAAAATTTTATAACCACCAAGGAAATACAATTACATAACAATCAAGAGATACAGATATATGTAACGATCATAGATAAAATCAACGGTGCAGTAAATTCACAACAAAGCTGGTTAATAAGGTGTTGAACTCTTTGAATATGCCGTTAGTAGCAGTACGAGGGCGTACCTTAGCTCTTTTAAGGGGGATATGCTGGCATACTCCTCCTTCGTTATCTCATCCGGATTATGCCTCGTTGCATTGTTAGTAAAGGGAGAAAATATTAGCAGAATGAGAGGTGTTTGTATGTGCTTGGTTTTACAATATGACACAATATGTGACTGTTGATTTTCATCATGCTATGTCTTGGTATATCTTGGTTCGTTTTGAGTTTGAGTAATCTCGAGTGGAATGTTGTTATGGAAATGATGGAAATAAAGGATTGGTTTGGTATGGAATTTCATTGGAATTATTATTGTCTCAGCACACCCGAAGCGGTGTGAGTGCCTATTAGTTGATTTTTAAACTTCGAGGCGAAGTTTCTTTTAAGGGGGATATACTGAAATACCCCTAAATTAATATAAATTAATTTAGGGGATTTCTTTTATTAAACCTTTAATAATACTATTAAGTATTAAATTATTATATGGAATTATGAAATTTATTTAGGGGTTTTCTCCTATTTAACCCTAATTATTATATAGTATTATGAATTTAATAATAAGATTTATAAGTCAATAAATCTTGGGAAAATTTCTAACACTCCAATTATATTATAAAGATTTTAGGAAGTGATGAAACATTGTTTTGAAACATAAAAGTCAATATAAAATTCTAGAAACCTTAAAGCTTATTAAGCCTTGCTAGAGTTGACTTTTTGAGAATGGTCAAACCAGGCCATGAAACCTATACCAATAAATAGGTTATGGAAACCATGAAGATCGATAAAAAGAACGTCAAAAACGGATCATCCTAGCCAAAGTTATGCTAGATTGAAGTTTTGAATCAAAATTTGAAAGTTGCCACGTGTCAAGCTCACATGCGCCAGGACTTTAACGATTCTGGATTCCCTGAATTTCGATAACAGAATTCAATACTTTGCCCTAACTTTAGACGGCTATATCTCATTCATCTCTCCATATTTTTCAATGCCGTCTTCTTTGTTGTCTTCTCCTACATTCCCTCTAAACAACTATAACTCATACAAACCCTAACTCATTCTGAATCAACCGGAAAATCGAGTCAAAGTAGCCACCTTGCAAAAACCGAAACTGCAATTCCAGTTTTCTCTTCGAATCAGGTAAATTCGATCAGCCATAACTTCTTCGTTACTCATCCAAATTCCATGTTCTTTAGCTCGTTTTGAAGAGCTCTAATTCCTATAAAACTTTCGTGTTTATGGTCTAAGCTAATTCTCAACCGATTGGAAGAGTAAGGCGTCTAAAGTTTCGGTTTCACCAACACATAAATCATACCGAAACAGAGAGGTAAACTCATGATTTGCGACTTCAATATCTTTCTGTATGGTGCGAGTTAGGTTTAGTTCTTGCTATCAATACGTAGATCTAAGTTTGCTCTTTCCAATGAGCCCTTACTCATAGCCTAACTCGTTTTGTACTGCTAGTTATAGATCTTCGAAGTTGGCACCACGAATTGCTCAAAGTTCATATTTTTTTCCAGTTTCCGAATCTGAATTCACACAATTCGCACAATCCGGTGAGTCTCTGATCAAATTGCTCCGATATTGCTGTCCGTAGTCATGTTTCCGATCTAACCCATGTTCCAATTTAGTCAATTACGAGTTAGGTTAGGAGAATTTGTATGAATTGCATTCGAATTGAATTTTGTACCAAAATAAACCCTAACCTTCGAATCGAATTCAAAACTTGATGTATACTGCATTATAATTGGGGAAACCGGTATCAATAGAACCGAAATTGGATTACGAAGCTATAGAAACAAAAATCACTCGATTTCGTTCTATGGATTAGGAGGAAATTTTGATTTAGTACTCAAGTAGTTTTCTGGAATCGGGGAAGAACTGGGAGTACAGGAGCCGTCCTATCTCGTTTTAAAAGATTGGACGGCCGAGATTAGATCGTGCTATTAAATATTTATTATAAGTTTATAAATTCCAGTAAATAGTCCTAACTTGTTGGGTTAATTTAAATATCTTCCCGAATGTATTTTGGCTTGAAATTTAAACCATAGATTCCTTATTAAATCTAGTTTATTTTGATGTAAATTAATATGGTTTTGGAGTTTTGAAACGTAAGTTATGATTTTTGCAAGTTACGGGTTTTCTGGAATTATTTGGCTAAATTAAAAGATATTTTTATGAAATAAAAATTTTTATAATATGTCCAAAATGTTATAGTTACTGTATAGTAAATTTGGGAATTTTTGGGCAATGGTAAAAGGTTTTAAAATTGTGTTTATGAGTTTTTCATAAGAATAACCTATAATAAAGGTTTTTAATGTAACCAAAATTAAAGTATGGTTTGTTAATTAACTTTTAAGCTGGGGAAATAAGGGAACTAAATTAACATTTTATAACAGTAAGTTTGTAAATGTTTTGGTATTGGCTTTTAGAGAAGTGAAATTATTTACATATATGTATAGATACTTACTAATAGAAACTTATATAAATTAAGGAATTTAATTATCCTACATTTTATTTACTATATTATATGGGAGTTAATATTTTTAATTAAACTAAGGAATAAATATATATTATTTTTACGCGTTTATAAAAAGGGAATTAAGTAGTAACTTAGGGTAAAACAAGGAACTAATTAAATAACACTTATAATAACTAAATGTTATAAGAGCTAGTATCCTATGATATGGTAAAAGAAATACTTAACGAAACATACTTGGAATACAGTTTAAGGTTGTATTAATAAGATAGTTTAAATATGATAAGTTACAAAGGGAATGTCTTAGTTGATTCTATTACGGGTACACTTATATATATTAAATAAACAAAGGAAACACTTTATTTAATAAACCATAGGTCAGTTGTAGTTATGCCTAAAAGTTATTAAACATAATTAAATACAATAAACTACATAAATAATGTTTTGAACAAATCCTAGTATATATAAATATATACACATTTAACATAAAAGAATTAGATACCTTATAGGAAATATAATACGAAGGAATTAGTATAAGTTAAACTAAACCTCTACATAATACTAATGGAGAATATAATATGAGGTGGTATTAGATTATAGTTATGTATTAGGCTTAAGGTTACCTTTGAGTTTCCAAGGTTTATATATAACCAATTAAAACGCATGTATAGTATTATTTGTCAATAACCAGGATGTAAGTCTAAAATTGGGGTTAAGTAATAATAAGTTAAAACTTAGGGAAAATTGTGATTAGATTACATAAATGTTGCACAAATAGATCTTATTCTATAATTAATGATAAACAAATGTAATACGATTACATCTAAATATTATTAGTATATAAACCATAATAAAATAAGTAAAATACTTTTACATCTAAATGTGAGGTGGATTAGTAAGTCTATATTTAATCATTTCTTAACATTTATGGTAGTGAAATATAACTTAATGTTTTAAGATAGAATCATTATAAGGATTATGATATATTCTGTATTAAACGATGATTTGGAAATTTATCTAAACAATTATCCTTAAGTTCTTAGAATTAGATAAGCCATATAAAATACATTTATTACTAGTATTCAGGGGTGAGTATACAATTAAGTGGGGTATTTAGTAGTTAGAGTCTATAGGAGGTTTATAGATAGGAATTTGATACTTAAACCTTTGAACCTTTTTATTAGATAAAATAAGTTACATAAGATATTATATTGATATACTTTACGGTAATGGGAAATAATGATATGTTGTTTTGAATATAAAATATGAGAATTTTCATAATGGTTTATCTTATTAAATAATTAACAATTTCACTTGCGAACCAGAATTTAATTCTTTGATAAATACTACTCTATGTAGATATATTGTCCATCCTAAATACAATAAAGGAAATTAATTTATTAAGTTATTCCTTTGAAACCTTAGGTTTTGTGAAACAATTTAAAACGTATTTAAGGCTTAAGTTTATTGAAGTTTAGTACAAAAGGATTATACATAGTCTATAGAGTGAATGGGTGTAAAAATAAAATATTTAGGAGATTAAAGGTAAGTAAGGATACATAAAAGGTTATATTTAAACACCTTATTATATAGGTAATAATTAAGCAAATAATGTACCTTGTGAATACTAAATGTAAGAGTTCGATAAGTCTAAGTTAACTATAATATAGTTGTTTCAAGATGAAAAGTAATTTAACATCTTATGTCAAGATTATTAGCTGGATGTAATAAAAAGTCTTTCTGGACTAAAGATAAGATAAATGAGTTAGTAACTCAATTAGGTTATGATATAATGCGTCTACAACACTATGGTTCCAATATACAAGATGTAGATCTTAATTAAGTTAAGGGGAAAACTTAATCACAATGGATTATCTAGTAGATATTAATAAAATGCATAATCATTACATTGTGAAATAATAGTATAGTATTATGGGATGAATCCATCATAGGTCATAATACAATGTTTATTCTAAATTAAGAATAAGGTATTCAGCTTAAGATTACTATTGGAATTCTTAGATTTAATTATATAATGTAAACACATTTGTGTTATAAGGTATCAAAAGTCTTGAATGTGAGGATTGTGGTTAAATATGAATAAAGTGGATAGGAGTGGTCAGTTAGCAGGTGTTAATAAGATACATTCCTTGATCTTACCACCTTGGGCTATACAACGTTCTCAGATAACTCAAAGATTATACGTAACACATAAGTGAGGGCTTAAAAGATATTGAGACTTTGAAATAAGTGTAAGGAGTTTATTTAAGCGTAACATAGGCTACAAGTGATTGATGATAAATTACCTTTAATATTCTTCAGAGTACTGTTGATTGTTTGCGCAAGTTGATTAGAACTGCTACATACAGCGTTACCCAGGTACGATTTCTCGTACTCAGCTTGTTGTGTTTTGGACCTTATGGAATGTGTTGTACGATTTCTCGTACTCCGATCTTTTTGCTGATTGACTTGTGGAATGTTTTGGAAAACGCTAACTGACTTAAAGAGGAATTTCTAAAAAGGAATTGGTTGTGTGACTAACTCAGCTTGTGTGACTAACTGAGCCTTGGATGCGAAACTCTCTTGGGTATTGGTTCCTTCTATTTGGTTGTTCCATTAGACATTGACTACTTAGGGTTTACGCTTCTGCACTCTGTAGGACTGAGTGTTTTGGTATTGCTCTGGGTAGTTAGTGATCTGGTGGGAATTTTGAAAAGGTCAATCTTGGAATTCTTCTTTTGACTCTGGATATCGTTTCATCCATGAGCTGGTTCTTGAGGTTTCGACGTGCGCGCGTCTTCAATGGTAACAGAGAGGGGCTGTATATCCCCTGTCCCAGAAAGGGACGTGATAGATAGTGAGGGGCTGTATATCCCCTGTCCTTAGTGGACATGATAGACAGTGAGGGGCTGTATATCCCCTGTCCTTAGTGGACGTGATAGACAGTGAGGGGCTATATATCCCCTGTCCTTGGTGGACGTGGTAGACAGTGGGGGCTATATATCCCCTGTCCTTAGTGGACGTGGTAAACAGTGAGGGGCTGTATATCCCCTGTCCTAAAGGACGTACTTGGCGGTGGGGGCATCTCTCCCAATTGAATTTATTCCACTCTTGAGTATATCTTGTCTATGGGATTCAACTTTCTGAAATGGTGGGGACATAAACTGTCTACCACGGGTTATGGGTATTCATATCATTCCTAGTCCCTTGTGGCTACTTGAGTCTTTCTCTTCTTAACCAGAATTGGTTCTAACATCAACAATGGATGCTTACTAACTATGTGGTGTGACTACTTAAGTGGACGACTTGGTTTGGAAGTTCTCGATCTCTATCTTTGTCTTGTTTTCTTTTCTCTTTAACTTGATTTTTTGAAGTGCTTTATCTCTGTTTTAGTTTTAAGAGTTTATTCCATGTTACTGTTTTTTTGAAGAGTTATGTTTATAAGTTTGTTTTGGAGAATTGTACCAGTTCCATTCCAGGGAACTGACCCGCCCCTTTCGGGGTGGGCTGCTTGGTTTCATCTTGCAGGTACGAATTGATTTACAGGTGGCCACGAAGAGAATGAGCGTTTGGGATGGGACTAGGTTTTGTGGAGAGTTAATGTGTTTAATTTCTATTATGTTTGTGTTAAGTTTTTCTCGGTTCAGACCGTAGCTTTTGTAGATTGTAAGTTGTAATTGGTGAGGTTTGGTGCCGGTGTTTGGAACCCGATGGTCTATAATCGCCTTAGAGTTTTATTTCCGCTGTATTTATGGTTAATAGGGGTGTTACAGAAATCTTAATCCAAATCGTACTAAACCTTGTTAGTAACTACCTCAAGTCTCATGTGTTAGTGTAATCAACACACCAATAAGTACGATAAACTGGTTGCATGCTTTATTATTGTTTAGTCGGCACATAAACAAATAGCACACAAGCCGAGGGACACCTCGTGAAACACCCTGGAAAATCCTAGTTACAAAATATACCTTCTTTGTTATTTTTTATGTGTGAAAATTGTAGACATGTATACATGTATTATAACAGCTATAGATACCGACTGTAAATATTACAGTGACATGTTAAATTTATATTTCCGACTGCAATTGTTACAGCGGCCTGTTAATTTATATTACTGACTGTAATATTAAAACGTGTCATTATTACAGTGACATGTTAAAAATGCGTCATTGTTACAATGACGAGCTAAGTTTATATTACCGGTTGTAAATATATATAATTAACTAGTTTACTCTCTTGATATAATGGTGGTATTAGATTATGTAAGATAACTAATTAATTACAGCCGGTGGTATACTATCGTATTGGTATAGATATAGATTAACTACCATTGAGATTATGTCATGAGAATATCGGCTACAGTGGGATAAGAATCAAAAGATGATGTGGTTGGTCTTATCTACTGATTCTAATCTCATACATATACTTATCCTGATTGTTAATTCTTTGCTGTCATGAATTTAAAGCATCCAATGAATTAAGTTAAGGGGAGGTGTCTTGCTGATTATTACTATTGTCGGCAATTTAAACCGTCCCCATCATCCAAGGCGTTTAAAAAAAAAAGGAAGAAGGGATTAGTTGGTTAAGTATAAACCGCGAACAACAAGGAAAAAGCACTCTGATCAACTTCTTTCCCTTAAAGTTGCGAAACCTTGTTGTTTGATGAAGCTGGAACCTTTCAAGAGGTTGGTACTTCGCTCAAGCAGCTTCCGGATATTCAGGCGGTATTTTTGATTGCTAGCGGAGGATAAAGAGTTTCAAACTTGTGCTATGGTCTTGTTAAGGTGAGGAATCGATAGTCAGAAGAAGGGGCAAGTCAGTCGGTGGAAGACCGGAGGTTATGGACGGTACTAGCGTAAAGGATCAGATGGTTGATGCTCGCTCTGCTGTCGGAGGTGGCGTGGAAGACGGGTATGGCGAAGATCGCGCCACTGAGGATCAGCTTGTTACTCCATGGACTATCTCTGTCGCCAGCGGATTACACTGTTGAGGGATCCGCATTTCAACAAAGGTCTTGCATTCTCTGATCAAGAGAGGGATTCTCACTATCTTCGAGGTCTTCTACCTCCAGCAGTCATCAGCCAACAGCTCCAGGAGAAGAAATTGTTGCATAACATTAGACAATATGAAGCACCTCTTAAAAAAATATGTCGCTGTGATGGACCTTCACAAAGGAATGAAAGACTATTCTATAAGCTTCTTATTGACAACGTAGAGGAATTGCTCCTCTTTTTATATACACCTACAGTTGGTGAGGCTTGTCAGAAGTTTGGGAGCATCTTTAGGCACCCTCAGGGCCTCTACATTAGCTTGAAAGAAAAGGGGAAGATCCTTGAAGTGCTCAGAAATTGGCCTGAGAGGACAATCCAAGTAATCGTTGTTACTGATGGAGAAAGAATCCTGGGCCTAGGAGACCTTGGTTGCCAGCCGATCCGTCCTGCTTATTCATGGGGGAATAGAAGGGAGTTAGGATTAGAAGAAAATTAGCAAGTGCAACCGAGAGCAAGGAGTGTGTGTGCTGTTACTGAATTTTGTGCTGCTGTTATGTTACTGTTGGCGCCAGCTTTAGGAGAGGGAATTCAATTCCAAGAGCTGGGTGAATTAGGGAGAAGGAAGGAAGGACCATTAAGCTGTAGGAATCTCAAAGAATTAGCAAGAAATAGCTAGAAGAAACAAGGTAACTACCTTGAACAACAAGCTTTTAAAATTTGAGTTTCCATGCTGCAGTTTTGCGGTTTTAAATGGGATTGAATTCTCATTGTCTTCTTTTGTAGCTTAGCTTATCATAGTAGGATGTAGTTAAAGTACGTAGGTGGTCTGCGATATATTCAAAAAAAAGTAACAAGCTAGATATAGGCAATAAATAGTGCTGTCGGTTTGTATGTAAGTATGAATTGAATAGGAAAAGAAATATAGATGAATGAAATTGAATGAAGAAAACCACGGGTGTGTTTACTATGTATAAACGCATATCAAAACCGGGAGATAGCAGCTGGAAAAAAAAGTAGACTGATGCTGGTTGGTATCATTAGTATCGTCCTTGGCTACATACTCAAGAGGTAGTAGGAATTACTTCAGTCGCATGTGGTGCCGTTTTGTAGCAGATTGTTTGTACACTAGTTTGTCGTTTCTCTCTGGTGTTGGGAGGCTAAAACAAGTCCATTTTTCATTTCTAGGATGAGCATGAAATGTTTACTGCCTCCCTTCTCTTCATTCAGTCTCGACTGTTCTTGTTCTGAGTTAGAAATTATCCACTTTATTATAATTCGTTGATACAGAGCTCCCTAAAGACGAAGGAACCTGGTTCAAAACGCCCTTTCTTTCAAAAAAATACGACGTTTGCTGTTGGTCAGTAGTTGTTGTCGGTTTGTATATGGTGTACGAGCTGTACACTTTGTTTCCTAGCTTTATCAATTGAAACAATATTATTTCTACTACCTGGACAGGAATCATACTAGCCAGTACTATTGTGTCTAGCTTATCAATTAATTAAAGTAATGTAATCCTGCTCATCCAACTCCAAGATTTCTCCTCTCCATTGAACGCTTTGAAAATCCTTACCCGTCTTCAGTTCAGGCGTTGTCCATTTGGTAACAACCGGTATTAGCCAATCGGTAATTGAAATAATGTTGTTCTATTGCTTTGCTGTCCAGGTTGGAGCCGGTGGTAAGTGGGACAAGTTTCCCAAGCTATATAGTAGTGACCCGATTAACATACACATAAAAGTAATAATTGTTACCATAAGAATATACAATTGTCGTAATTAGCATATGTATTTGAACTTGAATTGTTTCTGTCCAGCACGTTAGTTGCTGTTTAACTAGGGGTAGTAGCATGTATTACTTGTACATGAGGGTAGGGAATGCTAATTAAATCTCTAGGCAAGTTATTAAGGAACCGGTTTTTAAACCGTGACTGTCAATGTTATCGTTTTGTGCAGTCAAGTGCGGTAATAATTTTGTGGGTTGAAATCTTTGTGTATTTGAGATCAGTGAGGTTTATGTATCTTATAATGAGCTAGGAAATAATTATATTGATTATATCTAGTTAAATTACCAAGATATGCTAAGTTGTACAAAACTGTACAAAATGTAAAAGTTATTGTTGTTGTTGTTGTAACCGAAATGAATGGTGATGGTGGGAATTGTTTCTTCTGAATTTAGTGAACAAATGAGGTTCATATAGTCTAAATAAGGTTATGTGACCGCTTAGTTAAGGTAAACTAAGTTAGACGACATGGTTACACAAATTGTAAAATGGAAAGTTGTTAAAGTACAAGATTGTTGTTAGATAACACATAGATGATTTAGTGGCTGTTTGGATCAGTACCTTCGAGATGGGTTAGCCTTGATTAAAATTGGTTTATTAAAATTATTAGGTGAGTATGAAAGTGAGAAAGGATGGCTAAAACCTTAGGTAAATCACCTAAGAAATTGATTGTAAATAGTCATTGTTATCGTTATCGTTGTTGCTTTGTACAGTAAAGTGTAAAGGTATTTGTATGAGTTGAACCTCTTGTGTTTTAGAGATCATTGGGTGTTATGTTAATTAGATGAAGCTGTTTAACAGCTTGGTTCAAGTTAACCTCAGTAAAATGTGTCGGATGCACATAAGTGCACGAATTGTTCAGTGGTTGTAAATTGTCATTGTCACTGTTGTTATTTGTACAGCCAAGTGTGGAAATTGTATATAAGCTGATTTTTCTGTGTTTTAGAGATCAACTAAGTTTATATTGATTATAAGAAGCTGGTTGACATCTTAGTCCAAGTTTAACTTAGTGAAATTACTTGGATGCACATAAGTGCACAAATTGCTACAACAGTAAATTATAAACGTTGTTTGGAGTTATTCTGTCCAGCAATTGTTATGTCTGGTTATATTGATCTTGGTGATGCTATAACGGTGCTATGCTAATGTGAAATGTGGGGGAGACAAGGAAGTGCCCACCCATTTGTTAAAGCGAATGTTGATTAGTTACCTTGGAAATTGACTGTAAAACTATAACTATTTATCATTGTTGTTATGTTTGACTGAGAAGGGTGTGTTTGTGTGGGATTGATTTTCTTGTGTCATAAAGACCATCGTGGTTTATATTGGTTGAGTGAAGCTAGATGATTCTTGGCTTGATGAATTTAGTGCTCCTGTTGAGATGTACTGTAACACCCCTACCATTAATACAATGCTTACCGTCCAATCTCCTTACACATCAGATACACGCAGCGGATACATACTTACATAATGAGGGTGATACAATGACGTTAGTCACCCACGTGACTAACAAGGCTACTGCTACTACATACAGCATCGGTCTGATGGACCGGAATCCCGAGTGTTACTATCTACATACATACTCCGTATACCAATAAATGCTACAATCTTCCATTCGATACAATACTTCAGTTGCAATACAATATAATCCACATACCGAGTTTACTACGATCCTTATACAAGTATAATACCTCTTCCAAGTTCATACGTACTCACTAAGAGACTACTTACTACCCGTTCCTCACAAACTACTTGCTTCTAATTACAAGGGTGTGCCTCCGGTCTCTTACCTTGACCATATTCGCTTCGGGTACCTGCACACTAAAAACGTTCCCCCTAGGGGGTCAGCTTTCGCTGCGCATGATAACCGCATACCCCCGCGTACTAGTGAGGGTACGCCGACCACTTGGTCGAATACATGCAGTTCATTTTCATACAAACATACATGCATACATGCTCTTACACACAATACAATAATACTTACGCAAGCATACATACATACACTTCATTACATACAAGGAATACAATACAACCATCCAATACTACTTACCTTCTTCCAAATGCACATACTCATTACATACACAGTATACAATACTTGTTAGCTTCATTGGTCCACCCGGGTTAATCGGGTGGAGATTACTCTTTTACTCGTTACTTCATACATACGCATACATACTCATACTCATACTCATACTCATACATACTTACTTACTCTTACTCTTACTCATGTTAAGTCGTCGGGACCTCCGGCCCTGGGGACTACTCCGTCCCACCTCCGGGATTACTTGACTCACCAATCCGGGATGCTACCCACTTAAGGGATTTGGCCGGCGGACCAGTTTAAGAGTCAGGAATTGCAGCCAACCTCTTGTGACTCCGCATCCTCACGCGTGGCCGAAACTATATCGAACTTCTACTCATTCCAGTTTACTCACTTAGTTAGGAGTTAGGTAGTTAGGAATTAGCAGAAGTCATTCATACAAGCCACATACACAAATACATTGCTCAATACTCATTTATACAAGATACAATACAATACTTAAGTACAATACAAGATTCGAATACCGGTTCATCATCATTCATATATTTCATGAATTATACAAACTAGTGCACAAGACAATAAATATCAAGAACAACATAAGTCAAGCACAGGTAAGTGCAATATAGTCCGATTCATGCATTTATCTTATTTAGGTGATCAAATAAGCACACAAATCGGGGTACCCAAATTAGGATACAGGGCATGAAGAATCATCCTTTCGCCGTTGGTTTACTTTATCGGGTGTTCCCTTGCTCCATAGTTCCTTATTTGTTCCTCGAGTCTTAGTCTCGAACCAATGACTACATGCCAAATGGTTCAATCAATTCTAAGCATTACAATACATTCATAGCTACTACTCCCGTTCTTACCCTACCCCCGTTATCCCATTGCTTTTGGTTTAACTCAACGTTCTAATTACTTCCCCCTTCTTAACTAATCCTCTTACTTTTTCCCATTTAATACTTATTTTCTTTACCATTAGTGTTACATTAATGGTGTATTACTAAGTCCCATATTATGTACATATTCTATATATAATACATACATATGATATTTAATATGTTACCACTATTATTATTTTTTTCTTTTTTTTTTATGTAAGTTGGGGCCGTCCGACCCACCGTCCGACCCAACCCATGGGTCGGACCGTTCCAGTAAGTTTCGGTTCTGTTGTCCAGACTCCGTCCGACCCACTGTCCGACCCAGACTCTGGGTCGGACGAAGTCAGTAACTTCGTCCTTGATTTTTTTTTGCCTGTCCGACCCACGTCCGACTCACGGCCCTGGGTCGGACCGTTCCAGAAAGATTTATTGCCGTTGCCTAAGCCCCGTCCGACCACTGTCCGACCCAGACTCTGGGTCGGACGGTAGCAGAACCTTGCTACAGCCCTTATTTTCTTTTCCCAATTTCACCCATTGCTTCCCCAATCTTCCTACATACATCCTATCATGTTTTAGTACTATTTAAACATTCTAAATCACCTTAATTCATCCACCAAATCCATTAATAAATCCATCAAACAACTTACACAATTCCCTCACTTCTCTTTCAACACTTGTAACAGTTTTTGTTAACTTATGCTACAGATTTTAAAGCTCAATGCTCATATCCAATACTCCTACTACTAATACCATTACTAGCATCCCTAATACATTTCCAAGCCATTACATTACCTATACCCAAGTCCAACTCTCTCTACCAAATCTTGCACACTATTTCTTCTTAGTTCTACAATGCAATTTAATACCTCCTTGCTACAGATTTTGGTTCCCACCTCCTCCATACATAATTTCCTCTCCTAATGCCATTTCCAGTGCCTACAATGCATTGCCTCTTGTTATACCCAAAATTTTGACCCCCCTGGCTAGGGTCTACGAGGTACTGGTGTTGTGAGAGGCATTTTAATCAAGCAGTGAGGAATCCCGGCTTGATCGGCGCGTTTCATGGCATGGGGAGCAGCTTCGTCACTTTCAGGGGGCATTTTGGTAATCTTTAAAGGCTCCTAAGACCTCCTATGAGCTTTCTCTCTCCTCCAAAGGATGCCCAAATCAACTTGAAATGCTTTGATATTTTAACCCATGATAGAGGATGACATTCTAAGCATAATGGCGTTGGAATTTTGATTTTTCGAATTTCCAATAATTTTCTAGCAATTTCTGACTGAATCTGACGAGAAATTCAATTTAAAAATATTCCAACATTAAAAAAATTCGGTTCCACCTCAGAAAATTCGTAATATCCATCCTTGACATGTGGTTAAATTTCACAGCAAAATTCATTTGGGAAGTCACTTAATTAAAATATCAAAAAATCTTACTTTTACTAGATTTTCTTTATCTTTAAGAAAGTCTATATAAGGGGATAGGTTTTTGGATAAAATCAGAACCTCATATGCTCAAGAACCCTAGAGAGTCAGAAAACACAGCCTCCTCTCTCTCTCTCACGTTTTCCAACACCCGGCCACCCAAATCATACGAAATTAAATCCCCCGAAATCACCATCTAAACACGTTTCCAATTCCCAAAGCACCAATAATCATCAAAACCCCACAAAAACACCTCCAAAACGTGAAGAACAGCAAGAACAACCAACAACCAGAAGCTTGGGTCGAAATCCTCTCGGGTCTGCCATCAACGGAGCACTCGACGAATCCCGGTGTGAAGAAACATTGTGAATCCGAAGGTAAAACAGGTAGAAACTCCACTTCCCTAATTCTCCATGTATTATCTGTCTTGCCTCAAAATTTGGGCTCAAACTAACCTTCATACGCTTCTGTATTGCTGTTTATTCAAGCTTCTGTCCAATAACTTGTTTACCAAGTTTCGTGCATAATTCGAATTCAAATTGAGAACTTTCGATCACTAATGCATTGTACATCTTTCAGGCTACACACCCATAAAATTTGAGCCAAAAACACCTTCGGGAACAGCCTCAACGCCGCCGTCCGAGGGCTGTCCGCACCCACGGACGTCGTGTCCGGGGTCCCGGACTCCCTGTCCGAAAGCCCGGACGCCACGGACGGCGGCGGGATTTTTAAATTTTTTAAAATTAGGTTTTCTAATAATGTCCGGGCCCACGGACAACCTGTCCGTGGCCCCGGACTTTACAATTTTCTGTTTTCTGTTTAATTCGACTTTTATTGTTATGTAGGTTAATTGGGGTCCGCGGCTTCGGACATTAGGTCCGTGGCTACGGACGGAAACAAAATTTGACCTAATTCTGCCTCCGAAACCCTAGTTTAGGTATTTTAATTTCCACTTTAATTTTCTGTCAAAAAATGCTAAAAAACCAAAAAACAGAAGCGCGCACCTAGGTTAAAAAGCAACTTTGTAGAAAGCTGTAATTAAACCAAGTAGAGGAAAAACGGCCTAGGAGGGGTAATGAAAGTAATTGAACCCTAATTAAGTCGAATATCAAGCCCCCGAACCCGAACTCTCCTTTCCTAATTGATCTAGGTCAAAATTAGGTGGCGACTCATAATAGGTTCCAGTGAGCTAGCTTAGGTTTTAATAATTACTATTATATGACATAGTTATTAATCTTAGGTTATAAGTGGACCTAAAACCCGTTAGATCCTAATCAACTTAATCCACATAGGATAGGGTTTAAAATCGAGGGTCACAGACTGGCGACTCTGCTGGGGATAAACTTCTTAATTTTAACTTGTTTAATTTTAAGAAAAAGGGCTTAACTTGAAAACGTTTATTTATGGCTTTTACTATGTTGCTTGTTTATTTATGTGCGCACTTTAATTTTTGCACCCTTGCATCATACGAGAGCAGGGTCCACGCAAACCAGTTTCACCCCGGGACCCGTTTGAGGGTCCCCTATCAGGGACTCACACCTTTTAGGTGATGTGAATAAATGGGGGAAAAGAGGAGGGTGTCGTCTAACCACCACCCCCTAATACCTGGGCCTTAGCCCCAAGCATTTTCCTGGCAGTACCCTTACCTAGCCCATTGTTTGGTCAGTCAAAGACCCGACCGTAGACGCACACCTTTAGGTGATGTGAAAAAAGTGGGGAAGCCCAAAGAGAATAGCGTGCAAGCCCTATACCTTTGTGGCAACCCGGGCCCGTGCCCCAAGCACCTCTCGGGTCGACCTGTACCTGTTGGATTGAGTCATCTTGTGAGGCCATTTGCATCGCCACCTTATGTAAGATTTCTGTGCATATGTTTATCTCCTCCTGGGCCTCAGGCCCAATGTCTGTATCGGCCTAACAGTCTCTCCAGTCCGAGTGAAATGCTCGAATGTCCAACGGCCCAAATAGTCCAAAAAGCAAAAGAGTCCTGTAATTAGAACACAAGGGCCCTCAGGGGAAAGCCTTTCCACATTGTTGAAAGCCCATGCCCTAATGTTTCTTTTTTATGTTCTAAAACAGAAAGAAGGCAAGATTTCAGAAAGGCGCTGGGACAGAAGTTCCGGACGTTTGACCCGACTGCCTACTCCCCCACCTCCGTTATTTCAGCCCAGGGTAGATTCTAGCTCAGCTGACATGTCGGTCCAGGCGCATGATGATATCTCTCAAGAGGATCAGCCAGCAGGGGGGGAAAACCAGAACACTTCTGTTGAAGAGCTCATGAAAAATTTTGATTTAAAACACCAGGAAGCAATCCAGGCACTCGAGAATAAGTATGTGGACACAATCGCCAAGCTAGAAGATAAGTTGGCCGCATTGGAAACGGCAGCCCAAAGCAGGACCGCTGGGGGTCCAATGGGGGAGCAGGATCAAATGGCCAGCCTGGTACAGAAACATCAGGCTGCCATTGAAGCCCTGGAGGCACGGCATACAGCGGCAACAGTTGAGCTCCATGAGAAAATAGGATCCTTGGAGGCAGCAAGACGAGAAGGACCACTGCAAGGATTTGTCAACCCTTTATACGGCATGGACAATATCTCCTTGGAGGGACATGACACCCATGTCGGATATGAAGGTGGTGCTCCCGGGAATCAGTTAGCCGCTGAGGTTCAGAGGGCTCTGAGGCGCATTGAGCGCATGGAAAAGGCTGGAAAACCTGCTGGTTTTGACTACCTCTCCATGGGATCCTATCCAGACGTTGAGCTACCTGCAAAGCTGAAGCTCCCCACTTTGGCTCTCTACAAGGGCTCGACCGATCCCCAAATTCATTTGGCGATGTTTGATCGGGAGATGTCTATCCTGAGGCTCAATGATATGCAGAAGGCCAAGGTTTTCGCTCGGTACTTAGATGAGATTCCTCAACGATGGTACCTAACTCAGAGAATGAACACCAAGACGTACGAGGAGATATGTGAAGCCTTCCTGACTCACTTTGAGTATGCTAAAAACTTGGAAATCACCCGGTCTGACCTTGCCAGCACGCGCCAAACAGGAAGTGAGTCCATGTCTGACTTTATAAAGCGGTGGAGGAGGAAAGCAGCGGGCATGCCCACAAGGATGGATGAGCAGGAACAAATTCGCATGATTGTTGAGAACATGCAAAAGCAGTACAATGATGAATTAAAGTATATGTACTTTCCAAGCTTTGATATGCTCATGGGCCAGGTAGGAGTTTTGGAGGAGAAGATCCACAGGGGAGACCTAAAGCTTGGATATTCTCGAGGAGCCGGAAGTAATTCAAAGTTCTCAAAATCTGAACCGGCGAAAGCTTCCTACTCAACCACAGCTTATGCACAGAGCGCACCGCAGAGGTACGCGGGACAGTACGAGGTGAATGCAGTCCAGCAGCCAAGGGAGCAAGGGAGGAACTATCGAGCGGTACCGCCTCCCAGACCGGATTTCAGTCAGCGAGAATTCACAGATATCGGTCGGCCTTTGAGTCATGCTCTGAAAAAGCTCCAGGAGCAGAACATCTTACAGCCTCTTCCGCCCGACCAGGAGTCACCCGTTTGGGCAGGAGTCCAAATCAGTTCTGTCACTACCATCAGTTACCAGGTCACGACACCGATCATTGCAGGGCCCTACAGCATAAGATCCAAGACCTGATTGACCAGGGACTTCAGTTCTCAGAGCGCGGGAATATCTTCGGGAACCCTATGCCAGATCACCACTAGGAATCTTTGTTGTTTTTCTCCTTTTAAGTTGTTTTGCGTAGCTTTTGTCCTTTTCCTTTTCTTTTCTTTTAGGTTGTTTTAGCTAGTTCTGCTGTTTAGTTGGTACTCGGTACCATTGTTGTTCCCTTGGGTCATCAATAAAATTTCTTCTTTGTTCATGTTTCAACGTTTATACTTCCGTTCATGTGCTAAAAAGAAAAGGAAAAAAAAGAAAGGAAAAGAAATCTCTCTCATAAGGCATGTCTGCAAACATATAAGAGTAAGGACCTTTGTTTTTCACGAAACCTCCTGTGCAAAACCGCCTTCCCATCCGCACACTCGCCACCTTCCCACAGCCATCCCACATGTCACAGCATTCCGTCATTTCATCAAAAACAAAGCTGCTGCCGCAAAAAAAAAAAAAGAAAAAAAAAATCACTCAGCAATCACCCCGTCACCACTCACCACCATTGTTCACCACCACACATGCAGTCACCCTCCACTAATAACTTGGGCATTCTAAGGTTTGTCAAGAAGACCCCACAACAATACTGGGGGCAATCTGAGTTAAGGAACGATAATGTTTGTTTCTTTTGTTTAAATGTGCAAGCAAGTCTCCGAGTGTACACTTCGCGAGAGTGCCTTGAGTGGTAAAACAAGAGCGAAAGAGCGTGTCATTTTTACACGACTCCAGAGAGGCCACATTTAAAGGTAAGGTAAACGGCATGACTCCGATCGAAGGAGATATTTTGTAAATTTACGCTTAAACCTATGAAAAGTAACAAAGAATGGATACACAACTATTAGGGATGACGAAGCACCTAGGAAACAGCACCACACAGCCAAAAGCTTGTGAACCCTGACATTAAACCTAGGCACCCCCCGCTGAGCTTTTCATATATAACCTTTTTCACAACACTACAAGCTCCACAAATAAGCTAGCCAATGATGAATAACCGACCCGGTGACCAAAGGAAGCAAGGAGCCCGACTTTTGGACAGCAACTTCATAAGTCCAAAGAAGCAAAATTGCTACCAGCATGACGAAACGATCCGCAAATGGTCCCAAAGTGACACAGGATCCAAATGAGCTCACAGCTCTCAAAGTTCAAAACCGGGAAACACAAGAACCCCGAAGGAAAGGAAGTTCAAAGAAAGGCAAACCTGAAAAGCCTCGAAGAAATCCAAAATCGGAAAAAGAGAGAAGGTGCAAGGAACAATCCAAAAGTTCCAAGTCCCAAGCGAAGTCATCACGAAGTAGCCAAACGACTTCAAGGCAAAGAAGACAAGTCCAGGAGACGGTGCAAGTTGCAGCTTTGGTCACCCTTATAGCTCCACATATCCTAAACATTCCTCCATTATCCTGTTGTCATTTATCACACCCCATAGCCACGTTATAAGCCCAAAAGACTTCCGACTTAGTAGTTGTGTATCCGATCATGTGAAAGTAACAGGTTGAACGCGTAAATCTAACAAATGTCAAATTCAATGGTCGAGATGTTTTGTCCAAAAGGAGAGCATGAGTGCGAGCATTAAACACTTTGAGTGTAGGATAGAAAGCACCACATCAAGATAAACCTTGGACCTCGTGAGAAGAGACTTGTTGCGCAATTATCAAAGAAAATACTGGGGGCAATCGATCGTTCCGATCGATTGCCAAAAATCCTAAAGAACTCAGACTGCCTTAAGGAAAAATACTGGGGGCAATTGTTGGTCCCAACAATTGCAACAATGACACCGATTGAGGCCCAAAAGCCAAAACCCAGAGGATTCAAACCCTTCTCATACACTCAGGCCCGTCCTAAGCCTTACTCCACATACAAACATTCTCAGGCCCGTCCTAAGCCCTCCTCCACATACAAACATTCTCAGGCCCGTCCTAAGCCCTTCCTCCATTCCAAACGTTCACAGGCCCGTCCTAAGCCCTACCTCCACATCAAACATTCACAGGCCCGTCTAAGCCCTTCCTCCACATCAAATTCCTACAGGCTCGTCTAAGCCCTACCTCCACGTCCAAACATCCGTAGGCCCATCTTGAGCACTACCATCTCCAGATTTGACATGAACCTAATCCTCTACATCCACTTATACACTTTACCCACTTTCACTTAGAAAACCCTTAGGCTCGTCATAAGACCTAGATCCATCCTTAGGCTCGTAGTAAGACCTAGTTCCAACCCTTAGGCTCATCATAAGACCTAGATCCATCCTTAGGCTCGTAGTAAGACCTAGTTCCAACCTTAGGCTCGTCATAGGACCTAGATCCATCCTAGGCTCGTAGTAAGACCTAGTCGTATTCCCTTAGGCTCGTCATAAGACCTAGAACCATCCTTTAGGCTCGTCATAAGACCTAGAACCATCTCTTAGGCTCGTCGTAAGACCTAGTTGCATTCCTTAGGTCGTCATAAGACCTAGATCCATCCTTAGGCTCGTAGTAAGACCTAGTCGTATTCCCTTAGGCTCGTCATAAGACCTAGAACCATCTTTAGGCTCGTCGTAAGACCTAGTTGCATTCCCTTAGGCTCGTAGTGAGACCTAGAGTTACCCTCTAGCTTACCCACTCTCATCAAACACATTGCATTCATCTCATTCATATAGGCTCGTCATAAGACCTAGTTGCATTATCCAGGCGCGTCACAAGACCTGGCGACAGAAAAGTTGGCGAGGTGATGGCAATAAATCCTCCTTTTGCGATGTCAACTTATTTCCGGGATCAACGAATGGTGGGCGAAGGCAATAAGTCCCAAGGTTTTTACAGGAGTTATCCCTGCACACCGGCTTGGGGGGCGATGGCAATAAGTCCACATTGGGTCCAGCCAGGAGCATTAGCACGGGTTTCGGTCCCCAGAAGCATCCGAGCATCATCAGCATTATCATCAGCATCATCAGCATATCATCAGCATCATCAGCATTATCACCAGCATTATCATCAACATCATCAACATCATTAGCATCATTAGCATTTCAGCATTCTTGCATTTGCATACCACCAGTTATCATCATTCATAGGTAGTCAACGCCTTAGAATCGCTTGACATTACCTCATTTCACTTTACTTATAGGTAGTCAACACTTAGAATAGCTTGACATCATCTCATTCGTCATAGGTAGTCAACGCCTTAGAACAGTTTGACATCATATCATCATTTTAGGTAGTCAGCGCCTTAGAATAGCTCGACACAATTTGTCAGTTTTCGATAATATGCAGGGTCTTGGAAACATTTGAAATTTTGGGGTATCACTCAAGCATCAACTAGCCTTCTCACTTCATTACAAAGTCTAGTTGACGGGGGGCAATCTGTTATACCCAAAATTTGACCCCCTGGCTAGGGTCTACGAGGTACTGGTGTTGTGAGAGGCATTTAATCAAGCAGTGAGGAATCTCGGCTCGATCGGCGCGTTCATGGCATGGGGAGCAGCTTCGTCACTTTCAGGGGGGTGTTTGGTAATCTTTAAAGGCTCCTAAGACCTCCTATGAGCTTTCTCTCCTCCAAAGGATGCCCAAATCAACTTGAAATGCTTTGATATTTAACCCATGATAGAGGATGACATTCTAAGCATAATGGCGTTGGAATTTTGATTTTTCGAATTTCCAATAATTTTCTAGCAATTTCTGACTGAATCTGACGAGAAATTCAATTTAAAAATATTCCAACATTAAAAAAATTCGGTTCCACCTCAGAAAATTCGTAATATCCATCCTTGACATGTGGTTAAAATTTCACAGCAAAATTCATTGGGAAGTCACTTAATTAAAATATCAAAAAATCTTACTTTTACTAGAGTTTCTTTATCTTTAAGAAAGTCTATATAAGGGGATAGGTTTTTGGATAAAATCAGAACTTCATATGCTCAAGAACCCTAGAGAGTCAGAAAACACAGCCTCCTCTCTCTCTCTCACGTTTTCCAACACCCGGCCACCCAAATCATACCGAAAATCCCCGAAATCACCATCTAAACACGTTTTCCAATTCCCAAAGCACCAATAATCATCAAAACCCCACAAAACACCTCCAAAACGTGAAGAACAGCAAGAACAACCAACAACCAGAAGCTTGGGTCGAAATCCTCTCGGGTCTGCCATCAACGGAGCACTCGACGAATCCCGGTGTGAAGAAACGTTGTGAATCCGAAGGTAAAACAGGTAGAAACTCCACTTCCCTAATTCTCCACGGTATTATCTGTCTTGCCTCAAAATTGGGCTCAAACTAACCTTCGTACGCTTCTGTATTGCTGTTTATTCAAGCTTCTGTCCAATAACTTGTTTACCAAGTTTCGTGCATAATTCGAATTCAAATTGAGAACTTTCGATCACTAACGCATTGTACATCTTTCAGGCTACACACCCATAAAATTTGAGCCAAAAACACCTTCGGGAACAGCCTCAACGCCGCTGTCCGAGGGCTGTCCGCACCCACGGACGTCGTGTCCGGGGTCCCGGACTCCCTGTCCGAAAGCCCGGACGCCCACGGACGGCGGCGGGATTTTTAAATTTTTAAAATTTAGGTTTTCTAATAATGTCCGGGCCCACGGACAGCCTGTCCGTGGCCCCGGACTTTACAATTTTTTGTTTTCTGTTTAATTCGACTTTTATTGTTATGTAGGTTAACTGGGGTCCGTGGCTTCGGACATTAGGTCCGTGGCTACGGACGGAAACAAAATTTGACCTAATTCTGCCTCCGAAACCCTAGTTTAGGTATTTTAATTTCCACTTTAATTTTCTGTCAAAAAATGCTAAAAAACACAAAAAAACAGAAGCGCGCACCTAGGTTAAAAAGCAACTTTGTAGAAAGCCGTAATTAAACCAAGTAGAGGAAAAACGACCTAGGAGGGGTAATGAAAGTAATTGAACCCTAATTAAGTCGAATATCAAGCCCCCGAACCCGAACTCTCCTTTCCTAATTTATCTAGGTCAAAATTAGGTGGCGACTCATAATAGGTTCCAGTGAGCTAGCTTAGGTTTTAATAATTATTGTTATATGACATAGTTATTAATCTTAGGTATAAGTGGACCTAAAACCCGATTAGATCCTAATCAACTTAGCCACATAGGATAGGGTTTAAAATCGAGGCTCACACCTCTCCTCTTCAAGTCCAACACTCACTCCCAAGGTCAAGTACATAAATCCTCCTAGTTTCTCCAATGCCATTCAACAATTCTTGCTACAGATTTTAATCCTTTCATTCTCTTACCACAACTATACTCCATAGTCATTAAAAATCTCTACTAACTCTAATACACACCTTGGTTTCCCATTCACCAAGTCATCCATACATGTACATATCCTACCAAAATTTTGCCATAGTTCCTCTACATTTCTTACTTCTCCACATATGTGTGTTTTCATCAAACTCATTCCTAATCTAGCCAAGCCACAAGGGTCTACCAGCACACATACAAAATCCTAGTACACCATTACTTCCTCAATCCACATTACTAATGCACATACACAATACACTTGGCTCTAAGGCCCACAATTCACATACTAGTTCACAAACACTCAAACTTCCACAATTACATTACTAATACATTATTTTGGTTCTTTAGATTGGTTTACCCATTCCCATTACTCTAATGCACTAAAATTTAACACTAGTAAAGAGCTCTTACCTTGAGCTTTTAATTCCTTCTTTATTTCTCATTTCTCCTCCTTCTTCCTTTCTTGCCCAAATCGGCCATGTGGGGAATGGAGTTGCCAAACTCCATTCCCATCACCCAATGAACACAAAACACTACAATTAATATACTAACCCTTAAATAAATGCCAATTCATTGAAGTGTTTAAAGTGAAATTTTAGGGTTTACCTTTGGAGAGTTTTAGAAGGGGTTTAGCCCTTGGTTCAAGAAGGTGAATCCACCACCATTGCTAGGTTGATATTTTGCTCAAAGGAGAGAGAGAGAAAACAAGGCATTACAAAGAGGAAAAAATCGGTTATGGAGTAAGGTGGAGAAAACATGAGTTTTTCATATAGATTTTTACCTTAATGGAGAGAGGAGACTCCAAGCTTTACATTGTGTCTTTCTCTTTGAATGGGGAAAACCCATGGAGTTGAAACTCATCCTTTTCGAATTTTGAAAAGAGGGAATGATAGAGGAGGATGAGGGGATTACAAATATGTGATTATTTTTGAGTTTGGAGCTTACATGAGGATGGAGCATGAGGTTGAAGGAGGGAGCCATTAGAGCTTCTTGTGGAGCTCCAAATTGCAGCATCCGAAGAGAGAGGGAGAGAGAAATCGATGGGGGGAGAGGAAAGAGAGATGAGTGAGTTGTGAGGGTGAGGTGAGAGGAAAGGCATAAAGTATTCTTTTACTTATTGCTTTTTGCTTTTGGCTCTCTTATTTAATTAGCTAGTACATGTGTGTGTGAGGGAGTTATTTGACTCTTTAAAAACCGGCCCCCTTACAGTATACTAGCTGGAGCATTTTTCGTCTTTTACAGAAACGCTCGTTATTTTACCCGGTTTCGGTACTGTTCACTTACGGGCCGTTTGCGGAATTTCCTCGTTTCTTTTTTTTATTGGTTATTAAGCTTTATAAATGCTTAATAATATTTATTAATGACTTATAATTTTTACGGGTTCGTTTGATCACTTAAAATCACGTCTTCGGTTTTCTCGAAAAACGTGCGTTAGAGCTCTATTAGCGTTTTAATACATTATTTGGATCCGTTTTCTTCGGGAGTTGTTCCCATATATTATTTAGGTCTTATTAAACCTTTAGAATCCATATAATACCCTAACCGAGGTCTCATACCTCCTATGGTTATTTAACGCTTATTTAGCGTTTTCGCTTTTAAGAGTTTATTTATTCTGTTGGATTTATTTTTCCTTACCAGTATTAATTAGGTACCATTAGGCCCTTAAATACGTATTAGATTAATTTTAATCCCTATATTTAAGTTTAGGGTATTTCAATCTACCCCCCTTAAGAACTTTGTCCTCAAAGTTGTTCGAGGTTATAGGTTTACAATGCTATTTCATTCTTACGTGTCTAATACCAAAGCCATACCTTCTTCCTCCTTACAATTCCCAAATCCATTACTCCGGTCTCTACATACCATACCATACCAATGTACTATAATTACTCCAATCCGTATTACTACCCACCATCCGGTTCCTTATTACAAAATTATACATACATACAATGCAAAACTATCCCCAAGCCATGCAATACACATACAATCCCGCAGGAGCTCAGGTCATCTAGACACGGGACTCCTCTATGTCCCGCTGCCTTGGAATAATACAACGTAATATACTACTATCTTCTCCCGTACCAGCTTCCAACAAATACTTAGTCTCCAGTCTATGGAAAATCCTTCCCCACGGCTACATAGAAATCCTTCTAAAACATACAACTCCAAATTCCAATTATGTTCATTACTTCTATCCTATGTGTGATTCTTGTGACCACTTGAGGGGAGCTTCAAGAATCATTCGACCCTGATGTGATCAGCATCAGTGTTGAACTATCTTTCCACCCCAATTTGTGTTCGGTTTCCCTTGATCTGATCAGGATCAAGTTCGACTTCCCACATCAGGTTCAACCAAACAAATAATTTAATTGTTTTCATTTTCTATCTTTTACTCTTATAGTCGTGATTACGAATTCATACATCTCCAAAGGATGGAATCA
Organism: Limonium bicolor; assembly: GCA_023374045.1. Classification (NCBI taxonomy): domain Eukaryota; kingdom Viridiplantae; phylum Streptophyta; class Magnoliopsida; order Caryophyllales; family Plumbaginaceae; genus Limonium; species Limonium bicolor. Next base: position 209,777,857 of record CM041779.1, on the reverse strand, counting down.
ATCCATCAATCATCCTCACTCTACTTCCCAAATGCTTTACTCCGTGGTTCAATACCTAAATGCTCACTTCATCGACTGTTACTACTTCCATTCATTACTCACCATCATCTCCAATATTCTATCCAAGAATACTATACCTATGAGATTTAGTTGACTTCAATTGCTTCAAATATTTTACTTACGATTCCACTACTCATAAACTTCATTCATCTACTATCCTCATCATTTCGTACTACTTCTTCAAGGCTACAATACTCGTGGAGCTCCGTCCAATACTCATTACTTTTCTTTATTAATACTCTTACCTGGTGTTACAGGGTAGGTATATCCATCCCATGGTACTTGCATGTCTAATGCCTAATTACCATAATTACAATATGAATGAGTACTTATATTTATTTAACATAGTATCAATCATCAATTTGGTTCTCACTTGTGCTATGCACATTATGGTTATGTGTTTTATTCACAAAACTTACATTAAGCGGTTTTCGCTCTACCCCCCCCTTAAAAGGGATTACGCCCACGTAATCTACCATATGTTATTATTTTTAAACTTTGGTTTAATCAGTTTGGCAAACTGAAGCGTTTAGCTTCACTACGGTATACTATATAATATGCTCTGGTCAACAGGGTCTTAACCATACCTGAAATACCCCAGATATAAATAATATTATTAAATCGTTATTTGTTGGAATATAATCCAAATATAATCATTTCACGTACGCATGCAAACCCTGCATGAAAACGTTACGTAAAAATAGTCGTTTCACCATAAACGCTAAAACGCCTTAGAAGCATATGGTCAAACATGACCTTGTATGACCCTCTAATATTCAAACCAAATGGCCATACAATTATTATATAAATATATAAATATATTCCCTAATCTATATTCAGTCAAAAACGCAAAACGCTCGGGAGTGCTCACGCACGCCCTTAAAGCACGAAAAGTCCGGAGGAGTGCCGAGGTGGCACGAACTCCTATAAAATTGATTCCTTGAGTTCCTAACATCATTATTAACCATTATAAAGAGAACCCACGAAGTTGTTTCTCAAAATCAGCAAAAACCCAGGAGGATTTCTTAGCGCTCCTTTTTGGCCCGGGAGTGTCCGATGGGCCGTAAATATGTCAGGGTTGATATTAACCCATATAACTCAATGTAACATCTTAGTATATGTTTATTTACTATAATAAGTGTTTACAAACACTGGAACTCATAAAACAATTGGTTTCCCAAAATTTCCTTAGAGCACAAAAACACACCTTCGGGTGTCACGAAAATGCGTTTACGCAATTACCTTGTAGTTTTTGACATGCCACGAATTGGTAATCTTAAATAGGGTTAAAATGAACTTCTAAATAAGTTGGTGTGACTAGTCAACAAGGCTCTCTATAGGGGCCGATTTTGAGAGAAAAAACTAGTATAAAATTTGCCTTTAAAGTTAAAAAAGGCTTAAAACATAATGACTCACCATCCCATGTGCTATAATACTTAATGGCAAAGAAATGGTGACTCATTTGACCAGATAGCTGTCTAAATTATGCTAGAGAACATGGCCAAGTTGCTAGACAAAAACAAATGCTAAAAGCAAAAAGTAGATTCCTTTTCTTTTTGCCTTTTGATTTCTTAAGCAAGTAACTTCCTTGCTTGTTTCTTAGCTCATGAATGCCGATCAAATGAGCTCCATTCAGACCCTAAACGTGCATATACAAGAGAGGAGAAGACAAGTTATAACATTGAAAAATCAAGGAATAAAACTCACCTTTTCTTACCTTGTCTTCTAGCTCATAATCATTCTCTTCCAACTCATCTTTGTACACCTCACATGTCCAATTTTCATGCTGGAAAGGAGGCATTTATTGAGCCAATAACCATGTAATAAACTAAGGAAAAGTAAAGTCATTTGACATTAAAAATTGACAAAACAAAATCAAATTCCAATTGCCCTCTTTCTTTACGTGAGCTAGGTCTCATTTCCCTCCTTGCACATTCCTCCACGGTTTGGTAAGGCTCCCTCCTCTCTCTTCTTGCTTCATCTTCTTCCTTTGAAGCTCTTAAGTCCATTAATGGAGTTTAAACTTCTACCTTCATCTTTAAGGTAATTTCCTAGCATTTCTTGGCAAGTCTTGAAGCAAAACTCTTCCTAGCATATCAAGGTGTGTTCGGCATCAATTAGATCTCCAAGGGGTTGTCCAAACAACATTAATCCAGGAGCATCTCAAGGTTCTCTTAAGGTAGGTTTTAAAGCTTGAAAATCCTAAAGCACATTTTTATGTGTACCAAGTTCTACTTCTTATAAGTCTCTTTTCTTCTTCATTTGATGAAGAAAACTTGTTCTTCACCTCTTACCTTAGGAGTGCCGAATTTATAAGGAGAAAAGTCTAAGGTAAAGTCTTGTAAAACTACTTCCAAATCTACTTAAGATCTTTATTCAAGATCTAACTCCTAAACACCTTCACCTCTTGCATAAAACCGAAGAGGAGCATCAAGTTTACCTAGGAGAAAGCTTGGAGATTCAAGAAGAAGTTCAAACACTTAACCACCTTTGTCAAGAAGTAAGTTTACTAAGTAAATCTTTATGTTATAAGCTTTGTTAAGCTTCTAAAAATTGTACAAAAATTATGTACATCTCTAGGCTAAATAATACCGAAACTATATGGTTTATATGCCAAAAATATAATCTATAACATATATAGAAAATACTTACATTAAGACACATTTTGTGTCACAAAATATTTATGTTACAAATAAAATAAGGCCGAAATGTCTAGGGCAAAAATGTTTTATTTTGAGCTAAGAATCATATAAGACCTTACAATAATTTATACATGAGTTATATGACTCCTATGAATTTATGTATAATTATTATGACATATAAATCCACTTTATATACTATATGGTCACTAAATATTTATGGCCGAATGCTCTAATTGATAAATGGGTTTTAAAGACCTACTTAGGTATATACACTTATATTATAAATTTTGGAGAGTTAAAAATATTTTATTAGTGCTTAAATGGCTAATTAATTAAGTTATGTGGTTTAAATGTAATTTTTACAAAGTTTAGTGGATTTATTGTGAAAGCCGAGAGTTTAAGGGGTATTTGGTGTAATTATAATATAATATAAGGTTAGGAATTAAGTTTAAGAATTTAGATAATTTAAACAAGCTTAAAATAACTTTTTATTTAGTTTTGGGCTATTATGTAATTTATAAAAGTTGTTATGAAAGTTTAGAATTTATTAGTGGGCGAATTCATAATTAAAAGATTTATTAGGCTCACTTTCAAAATTTTGAGGAATTAAATATTTAGACTTTAGTTTATAAGTTATTAAGAAACTATTATAAAGTTTTGGGATGAAAGTGTAATTAAGGAAGAAAAATGACAAAGCCGAATTACTTTGGGTTAGTTTGGTAATTTAAGAATTTATATATAAAATTCGGCATTTATGGAGAATGAAAATTAAAACTATAGTTTATAAGGCATTAAGCAAAGTTTATAAGGTTTGTGATTAAATGGTAATTATAGGAAATGAATTATTATTGCCAAGAATTTAAGGGGCAAAGTTGCTATTTTTGAGAGTTATAATATTTAAAAGCTATATACCAAAATATTAGTGTGAATATGTAATTTAGCTAAATAAGAAGTTAAAACTCTATAATATAAAGAGATTAGAATTTAAGTGTAAAGTTTATGAATTAATAGGGTTGATTTATAAATAACCGAAATACAAGGGGAATAATTTGGATTTAAATAAGTATAGGTCCTATATGGATATTGGAGGATTTAGAAGAAAGAATTTTAATTAAAGGAATTATGGAATTAGAACTATGGCTTATATAGTTAAAGGAAGTTAAAGGAAAACAAAAGATATTATTTATGACTAAAAGGAGAATAATGAGATTTTAAGAATATTATGTCATTGTAAGACATTTAAATATAGTTAGAAAATTATAAGTTGTTATGTCACTTAGACAATTAAAATAAACGACAAATATAGTACATGAATATATGAATACATATATGTACATTAAAGGATTTATAAATAAATCAAAAAGGAATAACAAATAAGTTATACATTAAATCATGAGGTAATTGAAAGAAATAAACCTCACATGAAATAACAAATACGAGATTTGTTGAAAGATCCAATAGAATTATTATATAAGGGTAACATAAATTAACCCTCTCAGTTAATCCTATTCTAGGACTTTGTTTGACCAGACGTTGACCGGGAATTTAAACACAGTCAGTCTACGGTGAACGGTATGGGATTCTTGCAACCTGTTTTCTACCGGATTACACCGGCTTGTGTGCTATCTGTTGTTTGAAATAAAGACCAAGATAATTAATGTAAAATGTTGTTTACTCTTGTGCGCTGTTGTATTATTTATGTGCGTGAATGTTGCTGACTACAACGTGTATGTCCCACGCATACAAACACTACTATACCAGTGGATTAAATACCTGCGCTTCAGTATACCGAGGACTTGTACTCGAGTCTCTCACTAACTTCACTTTATAACAACATCATTATCCTAAACGTGATAATTGACAATACACATTGTTTCTTGTTTAACGTCTTTATATGACACTTAACAATTCTATACTTCGAGAACGAGGAGCCCAGTTGGATCTGGCCATGCATGCTACAGGAGTTGTACCTGTCTCAGGTCGTCTCCTACTACGTCGCGACGGAACATTCAGTTGGGAGGAAGACTCTATTCCTCCGGGATTCAAATGCCCATCAGTTCAGTTTTTGAGGAAGTCATTCCTCTAGTGGGATTCATTTTCCCACGCCTCTCAGTTCAGGGTTTAACTACGTTATCTCCTGGGGTTTTTATACCCAACCTTTCTTTATAACGAGGTCACTATACCTCCACTATATTGATATACTTTTATACATCTGTCAGTCCCACTGTGTGGACCCGACAGCTATCAGACATTTCAGTTCAGCTAACTTGACCTTCTGTGTCTTGTTCTATATGCTTTTTTGTCCTTGTTGGATACTTGTTATCATCAGATTATGCTTGTTTACAGCTTTATAAAAATGAACTGCATGTGTTCGACAAAGTAGTTGGTATGGCCCGGTAGACGATGGGCTGCACGTTTTCCATACCTGCATTGTTTGCTGAGCCCTTTGGGGGCACCCCCATTTTTCAGGTACCTGAAGTTAAGAAGATTACCACACCGAGTGTAGGTGGGGTAGATTCAAGCTATGGGAGTCCTTTCCTAGACATTTGTTTTACTTAAGTATTTTACATTTCAGTTGATTCCTAGTATCTCGGATTGTAATCGTATTCAGACCGTGACTTTGGGATTGTATTTGGACTTAGCCTTCTTGGTCACAAGGGTGGCCAACGGCATTGTAATACCGCCCGGTTGTTGTATTTATCTCCGCTGCGGTTGTATTTTATTTGGGAGTGATCGCCGTTCAGTTTATTGGATTTCGGTTGGGTTGGGGTATTACAAAAAGTGGTATCAGAGCGTAGTTACGCTCTGGATACAAGGATACACGAGATTAGGATTTCTAATTAGATTAGGGTTGAGAGATAGTATGAAAGGGTTTAAGTTGTTTTACTTAGACTATTATCCAAGACCAGAGTGACCTCAGTATCGAGGATCCACAATGGTAAAAGTGGTAAATATATTTTATTACTCTCACAATCTCTTGACTTACCTAGGTTCCTAAAAAGAAGTGACTTAGTTACGACTCTCACATCCTCTCTCCTCCACTCATCACCTTTTAACATTATGGGTGGAATCACACCATTGTGGATGCCCTAATATACCTCGACATCCTGCAGATGTCAGGAAGAGGAGGACGACGTGGACAGGCCGATGAGGAGCCATCCATCAGGTGGCAGACATTGCCACTTAATTGCTCAGGCATTTGCACAGGCGGGGGTTGGCAGCAGCAGCAGCTACTCCACCACCAACACCCAGGGAGAGAGATTGGGTGAAGAGTTTGGCTGATCTGAGGCCAACTGCATTCAAGGGGCAGACTGACCCTGCTCACTTGGAGACATACATCATGGAGATGGAGACAGCGTCGAGACGCTGCAGTCCCAGCTAGGGAAAAGGTAAGGCTTGCTGCCTTTATCTGAAGGATGCAGCGAGAGATTGGTGGAACATGGTGAAAGCCGACCACCTAGATGACCCCGCTTTCACTTGGGGACATTACACTACACTACTTAGGGGCAAATACTACCCGGCCCACACCAGGATGGTGAAGACTAGGGAGTTTGATGCATTGGAGCAGACAGGGAAGATGACCGTTGATGAGTATTATGCTAAGTTTACTTCACTACTCGACTACTACACCCGGTATAGGATACTCGGACCAGGTGTTAGTCGACCGGTTCTACGGGGGACTGAGCCCTCGACTTCAGTTTGGGATGGGACCAATCATCCCTACCAGTTTGCAGGTAAAACAGGAGAAAATAAACCAGTTGAAAAATTTTACTACCTACTATACCCGTCATGGGAGAATTGAAGATTTATACCTTGAGATTTCAGGAATGCTATCATGCCGCCTCCGTGGTGGAGATCACTTGTAAGAGAAGGGATGCTTTGAGCTCCCAAAAGAGGAAGGACGGACCTGGTGGCGAAGATGCCAAGCAGGGGAACTCCAACAAGAGGAACAAACCATTTAGAAAGGCCAAGGGTCCTATCAAGGGAAGGGGAACCAAACTACTGGGAACCCCAGTCAGGAACCCACGGGGCAGCAGCACTTCACAAAAAACCTACCCATCTAAGGGTAGGCACTCTAACCAGACAGTAGATTTGAAACTTTTGAAATTACTTCAGTAACGTTGGGATGACTAATTACCTTAATTGTATTAGGTTCTGGACATGGCTCAAACACGGGCCAGAAGTATGTCCGCCGTTTCAACTGTAAGCAGTGTGGAAAGGATCACCCCGGCGTAGACTGCCAAGGGGAGAAAGTCATGTGCCGCTACTGTCAGATACTCGGGCATCGTGCCTTCGAGTGTATCCGAAACCCGGAGAGCAGGAACTACCGCCGGGGAGCAAAGCCAAACACAGGCCAAAAGAATGGAGCTAGCGATACTCGCCCTCCCCAACAACAAACCAGGCTCAGGGATATAAGGGCAAAGGCCCAGCATCGGGACCCCGCCCTGCATGTCATGACCGCTCAGATGAGGCTGGTCATTCTACCAATCCAGGTATTTCTAAAACCATGTGAACCTGTTATTGAGCAATGGATGATGTGAATGAGTGCTTACATGCCTTGATTGCCTAGTTGCATAGGGAAAGAATTAGTAAGACTCACTAGTAAAAATTTAAACCACGTAGGAAGGTATAAGATATGCTTTCCTATCCCTCACCGCCCTCCCTGGAAGAAAACATTATCAAAGTACAAGAACCAGGGAACGAACAATGTAAGGTTATCCAACCAGGTTTGATATTACTCAAAGGATACCTAACACCGGAGACACAAATTGCAATCATCAGAAGATGTCAAGACTTGGGAGCAGGACCAGGAGGGTTCTACACTCCAGAATTTCCAGGAGGATCAAAAATGAAGCTGGAATGATGTGTTTAGGAAAGGATTGGAATCCTTACTCAAAGACCTACCAGGATACAAGAAATGGAGAGGAGTAGCACAAGTGCCAAAAATCCCAGAAGAATTTTTACAAATTGTGGAACAAGCAGTTAATACAGCTCAACAACTAGAAGAAGATCCAGTTCCCAACTTAAGGGCTGATCTATGTATCATCAACTTCTATGAAGAAGGAGGCCGCTTAGGACTACACCAGGACAATGATGAAACAAAAGGGTCCCTTGAACAGGGGATACCAGTATTGTCTTTGTCAATTGGAGATGACGCAGAGTTCCTTTATGGCGAGCAGAAGCGTGTGGACCTTGCAAAGAAAATCATATTGAGTTCAGGAGATGTTTTAATAATGGGTGGAAAGTCAAGGTTGCTATACCATGGAATTAAGAGGATTAAACTAAACACAGCACCTTCGACAGTGATAAACACCACTCACATGAAACCAGGAAGATTAAGTTTGACTTTTAGAAAGTACTAGTATTGTAATTGTTTGGACATCTGAAAGGAGATCATCTCATCAGTGAAGCATTATTGTTATAAAAGTGAATGTCTTTAGACCCCATCATATATCAAAGTACTTACTCAGATTCTGTTATTAGGTTGTGCTAAGGAGACGGAAGGTGCCTTAAGTATACTTACTGAGGAGGAGGCCAGCAAGGGCGGCGCGATCCTCACTGGTACCTTTCCGGTTAATGGAGTGGATGCATTAGTACTGTTCGACTCCGGAGCCTCACATACTTTCGTTTCGCCTTCGCTTGGGGAAGTTGGGGCTAGACGCTGTAGAGTTACCTGATTTTAAGGTGGCACTCCCGTCTAAGGAGAAGATCAGTTGCACTCGTCTTTATAGAGGAGCCACTATCAGTATTAAGGAGGAGGAATTTCCTATTGACCTTATTGAGTTCAGAGGTCTAGGATTCGATGTTATAGCCGGGATGGACTGGCTGGGGCGGCACAGAGGCCGCATTCTTTGTGCAGAGCGCAGACTGTTGCTTAAGAGCCCATCAGGAGTGACAGTATCTTACCGTCAGAGCCCTAGGCACCATCGATAAAAGTTATATCTGCTATGTCCATGTACAAGCACGTCAGGAAGCAGAAGGAAGTATATTATGCTATGTTCAGGATGTAGAGCACGACCCTGACTTTGATCCAGCTATGCCAGTGGTGTCGGAATTTCCAGATATTTTTCCAAAGGAACTTCCAGGCTTACCGCCATCCAGAGAGGTAGAGTTCTCCATCGAATTACTACCAGGTACCGGTCCCATAGCTAAGGCACCGTACCGTATGGCACCAGCAGAGATGGCTGAGCTGAAGGAGCAGCTGAAAGATTTATTGGACAAGGGATACATACGACCTAGCGTATCTCCTTGGGGAGCACCAGTCCTATTTTGTGAAGAAGAAGGATGGAAGCCTTCGTTTATGTATTGATTACAGAGAGCTTAATGCAGTATCGGTGAAGAACAAAATCCACTACCACGGATTGATGATTTGTTTGATCAGTTGAGAGGAGCAAAAGTGTTTTCGAAGATCGATTTGAGATCAGGCTACCATCAGATACCCATCAGGGAGCAAGACATAGAAAAGACAGCATTCAGAACACGGTATGGCCACTATGAGTTTACAGTTATGCCTTTTGGCTTGTCAAATGCACCTGCAGTCTTCATGGATTTGATGAACAGATTATTCAGAGAGCAGTTGGATAAGACCGTGGTTGTATTCATCGATGACATCCTCATTTACTCAAAGTCTAGGAAGAGCATGAGAGTCACCTCCGACATGTACTTGAGATCTTAAGGGAGAACCAGCTTTATGCTAAGTTCTCCAAATGTGAGTTTTGGTTGGACAGAGTTTCCTTTTTAGGACATGTTATCTCTGATGCTGGGATCGCAGTGGATCCAGCAAAGATAGAAGCAGTTCGCACTTGGCCTAGGCCAAAGACAGTTACGGACATCAGGAGTTTCCTTGGTTTAGCAGGATACTACAGAAGGTTTGTCAGAGACTTCTCCAAAATAGCCAAACCTATGACCAGCTTAATGAAGAAGGACGCACCTTTCACATGGACTACTGAATGTGAGACCTCATTCGAGCTTTTGAAGAATGCTTTGACATCAGCACCAGTTTTGACTATACCTGAAGGCACAGAGGGTTATGAAGTTTACTGTGATGCATCAGGCAGGGGATTAGGGTGTGTACTCATGCAGAATGGGAAGGTAGTCGCCTACGCTTCCCGACAGTTGAAGAAACATGAGGAAAACTATCCCACACATGACTTGGAGCTTGGAGCTATTGTTTTTGCATTGAAGATCTGGCGCCACTACCTGTATGGTGTCCAGATGACCGTATATTCGGATCACAAGAGTTTGAAGTATGTATTCACCCAGAAGGAGTTAAACATGAGACAAAGAAGATGGGTTGATTTCTTAAGGACTATGACATTGATTTGCAGTACAAGGAAGGGAAAGCTAATGTTGTAGCAGACGCACTGAGTCGACGAGCACATTCCCTAAATGCCATTGTGGCTAGCTCGAGTCTTATAGACGACATACGTAGAGCACAGCAGAGTGATCAGCGAATGATGGAGATCAGTCAGAAGTTGTCTGACGGTACATTTGAGGGTGGAAAGTATGAGTTTCAGCTACATGATGATGGACTCATCAGATTGAAGGGAAGATTGTGTATTCCCAGAGACAGCACAGATATAAAGGAGCATATTCTTCGAGAGTCCCACACTTCTTCCACATCTGTCCATCCAGGAGCTTCTAAGATGTACAAGGATCTAAAGAGGTATTTCTGGTGGAGTGGTATGAAGGGCGACGTGACAGAGTATGTGATTCGATGTCTCACTTGTCAGAAAGTGAAATTCGAACATAGACGACCAGGAGGTATGGTACAGTCTATGCCAGTTCCAGAATGGAAGTTTTATGATATTTCTATGGACTTCGTGGTGGGACTACCACCTACGAGAGGAGGCCTTAATATGATTTGGGTTGTTGTTGATCGACTGACTAAGGTTGCTAGGTTTATTCCGATGAAAGACACTTGGAAAGTGCCAAAGTTAGCAGAACTATTTGAGCAGGAGATTATCAGACATCATGGAGTACCTAAGACTATTGTTTCAGATCGAGACACTAGATTTCTCTCACGATACTGGCGAGCTACTCGCGAGGCACTTGGCACTGAATTGAAGCTTAGCACAGCATTTCATCCTCAGACAGATGGTCAGTCAGAGAGGACTATTCAGACCTTAGAGGACATGCTACGAGCATGTGCCTTGGATTTCCAGGGCAGCTGGATAGATAGATTACATCTCATCGAGTTTGCTTACAATAACAGCTATCACGCCTCTATACAGATGTCACCTTTTCAGGCTTTATATGGCAGACCATGCCGCACACCTTTGTGCTGGGACGAGTCTAGTGAGACCGTCATCATTGGGCCTGAGTACTTAGAGCAAGTCCAGGCAGAGGTACAGCAGATCAGAAACAACATGAAAGCAGCACAGACAGACAGAAATCATATGCTGATGAGAGGCGACGAGACCTTGAGTTCGCAGTTGGCGACCAGGTATTTCTACGAGTATCACCCATGAAGGGTGTATTCAGATTTGGTCAGAAGGGCAAGCTAAGCCCGAAATTTGTAGGACCCTACGCTATCATAGAGCGGGTGGGCCTTGTGGCATATCGACTTGATTTGCCAGCCGAGTTGGGCAAAGTACACAATGTTTTTCATGTGTCTCAGCTTAAGAAATACATGCCTCATCCTTCTCATGTTCTACAACCAGAGACACTCTCTTTAGAACCAACAATGCGGTATGTGGAAACACCGCAAGAATCTTAGACAGAAAGACACGAGAGACTCGAAACAAGTCTGTGAGCCTCGTGAAGGTTCTTTGGTCGAACCACGATGTGGAAGAGGCCACATGGGAATTAGAAGCAGATATGCGAGCGAAATTTCCTCATTATTTACCGACTAGACACTTTAGTCTAGGGTACGGGGGCGTACCCCTCTTTTGGGGGGTAGAGCCTTTTTCATTTTGAGTTTAGTGTGCGTTTTGTTGCACTTGTGCATTTCAGTGACGTTCTGTTTGTATGTGTTCTTGTGTAACACTATTCAGCATATTCAGTGACATGTTGTCTTGTATGTGTTCTTTGTGACACTGCATTGAATGTACTTGTACTTCTACTAGATTGGGTGTACCTTGTTACACTACAATAAAAGTTTATGTGCACTACTCTGCACTATTTGACATGAAAAGTGACTGTGTTATTACATACACTATATTGTTCCAAGTATTCCTGTTGTGTTTGATGTACACTGTGAACTTAGGAATATAGAGACTTGGGACTTGATCCCTAAAAACTAGATTGAGTTGTGGATACTTAGTGGAACTTGATTCCCCACAACCTTATAATTTAGATATGAGACTTCGGGGCGAAGTCCTTTTTTAAGGGGGGTAGATTGAAATACCCCAAATCTAAATAATATTATTAAATCATTATTTATTGGAATATAATCCAAATATAAATCATTTCACGTACGCATGCAAACCCATGCATGAAAACGTTACGTAAAAATAGTCGTTTCACCATAAACGCTAAAACGCCTTAGAAGCATATGGTCAAACATGACCTTGTATGACCCTCTAATATTCAAACCAAATGGTCATACAATTATTATATGAATATATAAATATATTCCCTAAGCTATATTCAGTCAAAACGCAAAACGCTCGGGAGTGCTCACGCACCGCCTTAAAGCACGAAAAGTCCGGAGGAGTGCCGAGGTGGCACGAACTCCTATAAAATTGATTCCTTGAGTTCCTAACATCATTATTAACCATTATAAAGAGAACCCACGAAGTGGTTTCTCAAAATTCAGCAAAAACCACAGGAGGATTTCTTAGCGCTCCTTTTTGGCCGGGAGTGTCCCGATGGCCCGTAAATTATGTCACGGGTTGATATAACCCCATATAACTCAATGTAACATCTTAGTATATGTTTATTTACTATAATAAGTGTTTACAAACACTTGGAACTCATAAAACAATTGGTTTCCCAAAATTTCCTTAGAGCACAAAAACACACCTTCGGGTGTCACGAAAATGCGTTTTACGCAATTACCTTGTAGTTTTTGACATGCCACGAATTGGTAATCTTAAATAGGGTTAAAATGACCTTCTAAATAAGTTGGTGTGACTAGTCAACAAGGCTCTCTATAGGGGCCGATTTTGAGAGCAAAAACTAGTATAAAATTGCCTTTAAAGTTTAAAAAGGCTTAAAACAATGACTCACCATCCCATGTGCTATAATACTTAATGGCAAAGAAATGTGTGATCATTTGACCAGAGAGCTGTCGAAATTATGCTAGAGAACATGGCCAAGTTGGCTAGACAAAAACAAATGCTAAAAGCAAAAAGTAGATTCCTTTTCTTTTTGCCTTTTGATTTCTTAAGCAAGTAACCTTCCTTGCTTGTTTCTTAGCTCATGAATGCCGATCAAATGAGCTCCATTCAGACCCTAAACCGTGCATCTACAGGAGGAAGAAGACAAGTATAACATTGAAAAATCAAGGAATAAAATCACCTTTTCTTACCTTGTCTTCTAGCTCATAATATTCTTTCCAACTCTTGCTTTGTCACACCTCACATGCCGATTTCATGCTGGAAAGGAGGCATTTATTGAGCCAATAAACCATGTAATAAACTAAGGAAAAGTAAAGTCATTTGACATTAAAAATTGACAAAACAAAATCAAATTCCAATTGCCCTCTTTCATTACGTGAGCTAGTCTCATTTCCTCCTTGCACATTTCCTCCACGGTTTGGTAAGGCCCTCTCTCTCTTCTTGCTTCATCTTCTTCCTTTGAAGCTCTTAAGTCCATTAATGGAGTTTTAACTTCTATCTTCATCTTTAAGGTAATTTCCTAGCATTCTTGGCAAGTCTTGAAGCAAAACTCTTCCTAGCATATCAAGGTGTGTTCGGCATCAATTAGATCTCCAAGGGGGTTGTCCAAAACAACATTAATCCAAGGAGCATCTCAAGGTTATCTTAAGGTAGGTTTTAAAGCTTGAAATCCTTAAAGCACATTTTTATGTGTAACCAAGTTCTACTTCTTCTAAGTCTCTTTTCTTCTTCATTTTGATGAAGGAAAACTTGTTCTTCACCTACCTTAGAGTGCCGAATTTATAAGGAGAAAAGTCTAAGGTAAAGTCTTGTAAAACTACTTCCAAATCTACTTAAGATCTTTATTCAAGATCTAACTCCTAAACACCTTCACCTCTTGCATAAAACCGAAGAGGAGCATCAAGTTTACCTAGGAGAAAGCTTGGAGATTCAAGAAGAAGTTCAAGCACTTAACCACCTTTGTCAAGAAGTAAGTTTACTAAGTAAATCTTTATGTTATAAGCTTTGTTAAGCTTCTAAAAATTGTACAAAAATTATGTACATCTCCTAGGCTAAATAATACCGAAACTATATGGTTTATATGCCAAAAATATAATCTATAACATATATAGAAAATATTTACCTTAAGACACATTTTTGTGTCACAAAATTTATTTATGTTACAAATAAAATAAGGCCGAAATGTCTAGGGCAAAATTTTTATTTTGAGCTAAGAATCTATAAGACCTTACAATAATTTATACATGAGTTATATGACTCCTATGAATTTATGTATAATTATTATGACATATAAATCCACTTTTATATACTATGGTCACTAAATATTTATGGCCGAATGCTCTAATTGATAAAGGGTTTAATGACCTACTTAGGTATATAAACTTATATTATAAAGTTTGGAGAGTTAAAAATATTTTATTAGTGCTTAAATGGCTAATTAATTAAGTTATGTGGTTTAAATGTAATTTTTACAAGTTTAGTTTTGGATTTATGTGAAAGCCGAGAGTTTAAGGGTATTTGGTGTAATTATAATATAATATAAGGTTAGGAATTAAGTTTAAGAATTTTAGATAATTTAAACAAGCTTAAAATAACTTTTTATAAGTTTTGGGCTATTATGTAATTTATAAAAGTTGTTATGAAAGTTTAGAATTATTAGTGGGCGAATTCATAATTAAAAGATTTATTAGGCTCACTTTCGAAATTTTGAGGAATTAAATATTTAGACTTAGTTTATAAGTTATTAAGAAACTATATAAAGTTTTGGGATGAAAGTGTAATTAAGGAAGAATAAATGACAAAGCCGAATTACTTTGGGGTTAGTTTGGTAATTTAAGAATTTATATATATAATTCGGCATTTATGGAGAATTAAAATTAAAACTATAGTTTATAAGGCATTAGC
>CM041779.1:209134718-209162467 GCA_023374045.1 Limonium bicolor | reverse complement strand
AAGTAAAGCGACTTCGGGACGAAGTCTTTTTAAGGGGAGTAGATTGAAATACCCCTACTTAATTAAATATTGATTAAACATATAATCAATTAAATTAAGGCCTAAACATGCCTTAAAAATAAATTAAACACAACCAAGTTTAACAGAAAGCAAGAATTACATCCTTTGACCTTTTAGGGTGACTAAATATCCAAACGAGCAATTAAATTTAGTGCGGACATATAAATGTCCGAAAACATGACAACGTTACATATTAATGTGGTCACGTACTTATATACGTATATAAATGTACATATACACAACGTTACAATATTACAACGTTGTATATATAACTAATAACGTCGCATAGGTACATATAACTAAAACGCGACAAAACAAAATAGTCGTATATATATGTAAACATAAATAACAACGTGACAGAATAAAATAGTCGCCTATATGTTTATGTATGTAACAAACGATAAGAATAGGCAAGAATATACAAAAATAGAGCAAATGTGCTCTAGTCGGATACAAACCCGGTACCTCTCGTACCATCCCCAAATGCCTTAACCGGTTGAGTGATGCTCAAATTCAGTAACAAATACCAACCTAATTAAACTAGTATCTAGACCACTAAAGTAAATGCAAATAAGAATAAAAAAAAGAAAGAAAACAAACCTGCCTCCTCTCTCCTTCCATCCTGCTTACCGATTTTTCTTCAGTCATCTCACCTCCTTGTTCCAAGACGTGCGTGCAGACCCGATCAAACAGGAGCAAAAAAAAAAAAGAGGACAGTTTCCAATCACCAAGGACAAGTCAGTCATGACCATACCCCTGATGATTCCCTTATCAGCCGAGGAGACATTCCCTTGGAACCCTAGCCATGTTAAATAAAACTTACATACCCATACTCCCTTGTAACTTGAGATCTCAGGCAGGGCCTGTCCCTTCCTTTATTTCAATAAAAGTGGTCAAGCATATCAGACCTTGTTTTCTCTTCCAAACTCCCACGCCAAGGGCATCAGTAGCAACCAGCAGATAAGTTAATAACCAACCCAGTTGTTCTTCTGTTGCGGCAGTCCAAATCCTCACGTAGTCCCTCTTGCTTCTGTCCTCTGATTAATACTCTTGTTTTGTTCTTTCCTCTTCACACTTACATGCCCACGTTTGTTACTTGTTCAGAGTTTTCTCATCCCCTCTATTACTTTGCTCATGCGTGAAGGTAAGCCAAGTTGTCAAGGCTGTTCTCCGATCTTCCTGATTTCTTCCCTTCCTGAACTAATACTCCACTTTGTCAGTGTAGCAAGCCTCCTTACAAGCTACTGCATCTCCATTCAAAAACCAAAACTGATAAAGAACCAACACTCTGGCTTGGTAATCGGCTTCAGGTAAACCAGAACCAAGCTAAATTACTCCAGCTCATCATTTGTTTTCCTCTCTAGATTGTCAAAGAATAACAAATGAGTAATCATTCCAGTGGAGGTCGAGAGTTCAAGGGCCAGGGAGTTTACATTGTGCCAAGGAACTACCAGGAGAAACCAACTCCAAAACAAAGAAATAACTCAAGGTATTAAGCTACATAAGTATTCTGTACAGAATTGAAAACTGTTTACGTTTCTGTGTAACAAAAAAATTTCAGAGTATTTATAAGGGTTTATTTGGCAATGATGAGTCTACTATATTACTATCACATAAGTCTACCTGTGAAACAAGCTGGGGGAAACTAGAAGATAGGTTAGACAGTAGAAAGAAACCACATAACCGAAACAAGGTAAAATAAATTAGCCTGATATAAGGATTTACTTCAGTTTCAGCATTTATGTACCTTGAATCCATAACTAACTCCAACTGTTATGCCAAGAAACCTAGCCTGATATAAGCTCTTCAATGTCTTTATAATGCTAGTTGAAACACCTCTCAAGAACAAGCTAAAAAGGGGGCCGAGAAGGAACAACACAGCAAGTTCAAAAATAACTTCTTTCTCTGAAATTTCAGTTTCTGTATCCTTCTGGATAACTGAGTTACAGAGTTGTTAACAAGGCTGTAGAGGTTTGATAATAGACCTAAATCATGGCTAATACACTTATCTAGTTGGTATACACTATGGGAAAGTCATAAATCTGTCCAACAGAACTAAAACCGAAGTTAAATAAGGTGGAACAAAAAAAAAGGGGTGTTTCAGTTTGCTCTAACAGGTGCTCTCAGTACAAACAAATCTCAAAGGTGGGTTCCTTATTTCTTTGGGTTAGTCTTGAGGTTGAAACTGTGCTAACACATAAGACTACGTGTAGAGATGTTGGGGAATTAGGAAAAACTTATTTAAGAACCAAAGAGAATGAGTCTGTCTACTTGAAACAGATCCCCTGTCTTTTAAGTTCTGTAACGTGGTCCTCAGTAGACTTACTGTCTTGGAATGGTATTGAGTTAATGATACATTTACAATATTATAAATGCACCTGACTGAGTATCTAAACGTGAGAATGTGAAGGAAAAGAAACAGAAACATATAGCATCTTAAAAGAACATAAAATAATGTATCAGTCTATACCTTCTGTTCTGTTGCAATTCCAGTAACTAAACCCTGTTGTCTTGGGTCTGTTTCGAGGTTTAAAAACCTGATAACACACTTAGCTAAGGGGTAATCAAATTGAGGGAAAAGTCAAAAACAGTTAGGTGAATCACAGAAGAGAATAGATGGAAGAATATCAGATTCTGTTGCTACAATTTTATAGTTCTTTCTGAGAGTTGAGTTTCAGTATAACAATATCTCAGAGGGTTTCTCCTGCGATTATGGATCTGTTTTCCTAAAACTAAAACCAGAAGAAAACACTTAATTAAGTAAGTTTAGGAAGAATTGAAAACAAACTCATGAACAAACAGAGAGAAAACAAGAAAAAAAATGAACTATCAGGTTCATATTTCAGATCCTTGGTTTCTGCGTAAAGAATTTTCTGGGGCATTGTCTAGGCTATTATGGGTCTGTGCTTGAATTCTAAAACTCTAAAAGACACTTAATCACGTGAGTCAATGAGGTGGGAGATTCTGGAAAATCAAATCAGAAAAACAACAGAAAAGAGTTTACAGCAGTGCATGGTTTCGGTTTTAGATTTTGGTTTTCTGGCTAAAGGACTTTCAGGGTTGATTAACCATGTTAATTTGGGTCTGTGTCAAACTTATAAACTGATAACACACTTGACTAACTGGGTAAGCAACCCTTACGAAACTAGCAATAAGATTAAGAGAATAAAAAGAAAGTAACGGGAAAGAAATGCAGCAGTCCATGGATTCTGTTTCCAATCAGTTTCAGTTTTAATTTTTGAATTTCTGTTTTCAGTATAAACATGCCACCGTAGGAGTAACAGCAATGTTTGAGGGAGAGTATACCACAAAACGTACTAGGAAGCTAGGCCATGTGAGGGAAGTTGGAAAATCAGATGCTTGAGCAAAACAAAAAAAAACAGAAGAGGAAAGAAATACCAGTTTCAGGTTACAGTTTGTTTCAGGTTGTTCAGTTTCCTAGTTTTAGTATGAGGATGATATTGTAACACTTGCAAAGTTGTTTGGGGTTGTTTTAAAGTTAAAACAATGTTAAGACATGTAATTAGAGGGCTAGACAACCTAGGGGAGTCATTTGACATACAAAAACAGCAGAAATATATATATATACCAGTTTCATGGTTCCAGGTTTACAGGTTTCTGTTTCAGTTTTCAGATCCTTGTAGAGGGGTTACATGAGTGTTTATTTGGGTTGTCTCGGACTTAAAACTACTGATAAAATGCTTAGTAAGTGGGCAAACACTTAGGCAGAAGTAGAAACCAGATCGAGGGACAAAACAAACAGACAAGAAGAAAATAAAATCATACCAGATCAGGTCACAGTTTGGACAGATTTGAGCCTCCTGTGTAAAGAGTTTTCAGGAGAGTTAAAGAAGTTGAAGTGACTTTATATGGGATCCAAAACGTTGCTAAAATACTCTACTATGTGGACATGTTCACTGGGAGCATCAGAATCAGTTAATAATCTATGAAGGAGTAGAAAAGAGATACACCAATTGAGTTTTTCAGATTTCCATTAGCAGGTTGTTTCTGTGTAATTGAGTACAGGAGTTATATTGGTGTGTTAATAGATTGAGAATGAACTTAGAATCTTTTAAGTGACTTAGCTAAGAGTGTAAACACTTGGGAGAAACAGGAAGTCAGATTGGTGAGCAAACAGAAAGGCTAGAAGAGAAGATACTAGGTTCTAGGTTGCAGTTTTCTTTTCGGTTCACCAGTTCTGTATAACTGGTTACAGATATGTTAAGAGGGTGGTAGTGGTCTAACAATGAACTAAAGACCTCACTGAAAGAGGGAACTAAGCTGACATATACATTTACAAGTTAGCAGTCAGTTTAAGCTAAAAAAAAAAGAAGATGTTATGCATAGGTTTATGTCTTCAGTTTTCTAAATTTTGGGCGCCTCTGTATAGCGGTGATACAGGTGGGTTATGAGAATTATGCTGGCCTGATAATGGACTTAAAACCAAGCTAATGCACTTAATTAGGTCTGGAGATACTTGAGCAAGATAGGAAATCAATATAATGCAGTGCAAGGAGAAGCTGAGTGGGAGTATGCTTAGAGTTGGTGTTTCAAGTTTCTTGAATTGTGTTTCAGTTTTCTCTGAATTGTGTCTTAGTTTTCTCTGATTTGTGTTTCAGTATAACTGAATTTCAGAAGAATTATAAGTGTGATTCTAGTTCAATAATGAACCCAAATAATAGCTAATAAATGTAGCTGGGTTAGCGAAACTTGTGAGGAAGTAAACATCAATTAACTACATTAAAAGTGAAGTAAGATAAGGTATCACATGGGAATTGTGTTTCAGGTTTGGGAACTGTTGGGGTTCTGTATAAATAGGTTTAGGGGGTATTTTAAATAATATATTATTATGATAATTGCTAACCTATTTAGCTAAGGTGGGCATACACCTTAGGCGAATTAAGATCGTTCTTGATTAAACTTGTTACATGTTGGTGTTTGGAATACTCTAAAACATTACCTAGAGGGAAGGACTTAGTTAACGTGTGAGTTAACAATGTGAATGTCCTAGGAGTAAGATAAACCTAAGGTTAACACTTGGGAAGTTCTGAGGGTTAATATATGATTTTGGTATGATAAAGAAACCTTGAATGAAAAATAACAAGTGTATAATGTAAGGTTTCATACAATGGAGTATGAAACCTTACATTATACACTTGTTATTTTTCATTCAAGGTTTCTTTATCATACCAAAATCATATAATACTGGGTTACTCTCTTCTTCTACAAGTAAGGAGTTTTTTTAAAGATAACGATACCGTTACTAATAACAGTTGAAACCTGGGGATGTAATACTGGGTTTACTGACGTTATTCGGAAATACCGAATCATAATGTCATGTGGATTGACACTCAGCGTTCTTTGTATTTCTAGATCGCCCTTCAGACGTGCGCGCTCGATAGCTTTAGCGGTCTACACTGCGCGACCTTGGACACGGTGTACGGTATGTAAAGGGGTTTGATCCGGGTTGTCCTGAGGAATTCCTCGGGCTCGGATTTGTTTGCTAAATAACTTGTGTGGATGTATGTATGTGATTATGTGTGTGATGGATACATGTGCAACTGCATTATTTATTTATGCACGAACGTCCTACGGGACTAATACTACGTCGACTATAGATCGACTTATATAAAACTACATATGCAAGACGTGTGATTGGAATTATCGTTGTCTGACCTAATACGCTAAGTATTACAAGTACGTAGTTATAACCTAAGTAAAACACTTAGGGACGGGACACGACATTGTCAGTCCCTAGAGCTTCAACTTGAACATAAATACTACCTAGAATCATTCTAGGCATGTGTAAGACCCACAGGGCAGCCAACAAAATAAGTGATGTTCTCCATAATTAAAACTGTAACTGACTACCTAACTATGAAGTTTACAGTAGAGTGTGAATGAATGTGATGATGTACCTTAATCCAGACAGTCATTGGCTGCTGGTCGCGCGTAGAGATCTCTTGGGTTATCACGTATCGGGTTTACCCTAGTTAATCCTGAACGAACCTAGATAGATCGTCGGGCGGAGTGTGCTACCGTTGGCACCAGGCCCTTGGCCACCTAACTGGACGCCTTTACAAAGGCAAAGTGAAATAGTCCCGGAGTCTTCGGATGATCAGGGCAGTGAGCACCTTGTGTGTACGTGGGACTACTGTCCAAGTGAGTATATTTTTGGTTGTCCTAATTGACGCTCGACAGTGCTAACCAAATCAAATGATATGTGAGGGCCCGGGGGGCTGAGTACTGTAATACGTGATGATGTTAACATACGACGTATGAGTTACCAATGCTATTGTATTATATAATGTGTGACTGTGCTGCGTATATTTATAAATGAATGTTTGGATAGGATGGATGGTTATATAATCATGCATGTTGTTACAATACTTATTATATCTGTAAAATGGTAAAGCATGAAATCAATCTAATATCAAGATGGTTAAAAATGACAAGTGACCAATAGGGTCCAGGCCCGGCATACTCAGCGTCTATCGCTGAGACTACACTTATTGTGCAGGTTGTTGATCTTCGTTGAAGCCGAAGTGCGGGAACAGGGTAGCTAGGGTTACTTTATTTATTTCGTAAGGAATTTATTGTATAACGATATCAGTCTGTGGATGTATGACAGTACGGTTGTATTCATGTGGGATTTGGGTAGATGCTCACTTGTCGACTGTTATGGATGTGGACTTAGTATGATGTATAGGGATATCTCGTTGTCACAGCGGTTTAGTAGTGTTGTGTATTTTAGTTGTTGGACTTAGTTCTGCTTCGTTATTCGCATGGGCGAGTAACGGCAGGTGACACCCGAGTGAGTATTACTGTTGTTATTTATTCTTCCGCTGTAAGACGTTTTATTTATCTGTTAACGTGAGTGACTACTACGTGTTTAATTGAGAGGGGTGTTATAGAAAACCTATGACTCATTGTGTTCGCATACGGTAAAAGAATACCACGCCTGATTAATAAACCTTGTTCCCAAGATAAAAGGGATAAATGGATATTGTATAACACATTAAGGGTAACGAGAAAGGCGAATAAACCCAAGTTATCAGGGTCGTGCAGCAGAAGCTGGTGGGCCCAAATTCTAAGGTTTAGTACACCTAGTGAATGAATGGATAATTATCTATGCCTTGAAGCCTTTTAGGCTAGAACCGAACCCGGTTAATAGTTAAACAAACTCCGATGAGAATTCTTGGTGCAGGGACTAAACCAGTAAATTGGTTAAGACCCTTTCACCAGAATACATTGTATAATAGACCGCATGGAAGTTAGAACACTCCATGATGGCTAAACGCCTTAGACTTATGTCCAACGTTGACACGTGGTAGATTACGTGGGCGTAATCCCTTTTTAAGAGGGGTAGGGCGAAAACCGCGAAATGTATGTTTTACGTGATGGTGCGTAAACTGCAATGTGCATAGCGCAAGAGAATTTGTTTTGATTGACTGGTACCAATGTTACGTAAACATTTGTATCCACTCATTGTGTAAACGTGAGTATTTGTGAGATTTGAAGTGGAAAGGAGTATTGATTGTGAAAATTGGAGGTGAATGGAGTAGAGAAACTCCATGGGGAATGAGAACCCCGATTGATAATAATTTGGGAAATGAGTATGTTTGAGGAAATTGATGAGTATGTTTGAGGAGTTTGAGGAGTATAAATCGGTACGAAACCGATGTTGAACCTTGTGGGAATTGAGTCCCCTAGGTGACTTGAGTTGATTTGATTTTTCTTGTAAATGATTGAGGATAGAAATTGATTTTACTTGTGAACTATTGGAGGATAGGAAACTAATTGGAAAACTAACTTTTGTAATTCTTGGGTATAGAGGTTGAAGATAGGTTGAGTAATAATTGACAAGATGGCTAGTAAGCAATAATTGATGGTATGAGTAGTAAGTAAATAAATGAATTCTAGAAATTGGTAAATGTATGGTTGTATGAGTATGACTAGAAAGATTAAGAAGATAGAAAATGAAATAATGATTGACTATTTGATTGTGTGAATTGAGGTGAGAGGTGGAACTTGATTTGCTAGCGATCAAGGGAAACCGAACACCAAAGTGGGGTGGATAGATAGTTCAACACCATTGCTGATCACATTGGGGTTGAAGGACTCTTGAAGCTCCTCATAAGTGGCCACAAGTAATCACACTAGTAATAGGTGAAACTAACATAAATTGGAACTTGGAGTTGCATTGAAGTTTTCAAAATGAATTTCCAAAATGATTTTGGCAAATGATTTTCTTCAAACTTGAGAATGAGGATCGGTTTTGAAACCGCTCCCACGGGCGCTAGTGGATCTTCCATGACTAGGCACGGGTATCCAGTTGAACTATGGAGGTGAAGCTAGTTATGAGTCGGTGGAAGCGTTGAATAGTTTTGAAACCACTACAACGGACGAGCAAGGGTACTAAGTGACCTGTAGGACGTTTGTGGTGTGTGTTTTGTATTTGTCCAAGGGCCGCCGGATATGTGTAGTCCGGTCAGGGAAGAGTACCCACTTTGGAGCCTGAGGATTCTCTAGAGGTGCAAATGAATTTGATCAGAACCAAAGGACCGTAGAGCCAGAAAGAGTAAGTGCTCAATGTCATGACGGACGTGAACCAAAGAGCGTAAGTGTTCAAACGTGACCGGTACCTGAGGGATCACTCGATTTGGGGGAGGACTTAGTGCCTAATTGTCTGTGGATGGACCCCCATTGAGAGATTTGGGCAAAGATATTTTTGGTTGCTATGCATGCTTGACATGTTGTGTGAATGTGTGGTATGTATTCAGTCTGTCGTCGGAATCTGACAGGATATAGAGAGAGTGTAACCTTAGCATTGAGTACCTTAGTGACTAACAATCTTAGACTCACTAACTTTGTGGGCAAAGTTCTTTAATGGGGGTAGATTGAAATACCCCGAACTTAATTAGGGTGATTAAATTACTCTAATATGATATTGAGGACCTATTAGTGCCTAATGAATTTTGGTAAAAAGAATAAATCCAAAAGAAACAAGAAAAACGCTTAGAAAGTGAAAAACGCTAAATTGAGCGTTATGAGACCGTAGGAGGAATACGACCTCAACAAGGGTCTTAGACCAATTTAAAAGGCTTAATAATGCCTAAATAATATATGGGAACAATTCTCGAAGAAAACGGATCCATAAAACGAATTAAAAACGCTAATAAAGCTTTAGTGCACGTTTTTCGAGAAAATCCGAATATGTGACTTTAAGTGGTCAAATGAACCCATAAAAATTATAGTTCATTAAATAACTATAATTAAGCATTAATGAAAGCTTAATAACCATTAAAATTAAAGAAACGAGAAAATTCCGGAAAACGGGACCGGATAGTGAATAGTGCTAAATCGGGTAAAATAACGAGCGTTTTTTGTAAAAAGACAAAAAATGCTCCCAGCTCATGTGACTTAGTGGGCCGATTTTTAAACTGGATCAGCCCTCTTATTTTGACCCACTTGACTCTTAACAAGTAAAGAAATAAAAGAGAAAAGAGGAGAAAGGGAGAAAAGGACAAAAAGCAAAAAAAAAACACCCTCTCTCCTCTCACTTTTCCCCCTCTCACGTACTGGCTTCCTCTCTTTCTTCTTCCTTTGCCGAATCCTCTCTTCTTCTACCCCTTCTATGGCGATTTGTGCAGCCTCTCCAAACCCTCCACTTCTCTTCCTTGTACAAGATTCATTTAAGCTCCAATCACAAAAATAATTACATATTTGTGATCCTCTCATCAAGCTCTACATTTCCCTCGTTTCAAAATCCCAAAAGCTTGAAGTTCATCTCCATGGGTTTTTCCCATTTGAAGAGAAAATGGCACCACCTCGTAGCTTGGAGTCTCCTCTTTTAAACAAGGAAAAAGTTTCAAGAGAAAAACTCATTTTCCCCATTTTCATGCCTTAGCCGATTTTGGCTTCTTCTAATACCTTGTTTTACTTCTTGATTTGAGCTTCATTCAACCCTCCAATGGTGGTGGAATTTCCCTTTTGATTCATGGGTGAAAACCCCTCTTGAACACTCCACAAGGTAAACCCTAGATTTTTGGTGCTTAAGCATTTCATTGAATTAGCTTTATCCCAAGGGTTTATGATTTTAATTACACTCATTGTGTGTTCCTTGGATGATGGGAATGGAGTTTGGCAACTCCATTGCCAACTTGACCGAAAATGGCAAGAGAGAGAGATGAGGAGAAAGGGAAAGAGAAGCTTGTGAATTTGAGGTAATTGAACTACCTTAATGCTAATCTATGTATTTTAGGAGTTGGGATGGGTTAAATAATAAATTAATGAACCCAAACTATGAATGGAAATCTATGTTGGATAATGTGTTGAAGAAAGCTTGAGAGAAATTATGAACTTGTTAATTGATGTTCAAAATAAGGGCTTAAGTGCCAAGCTTGTGAGTTCTAGCATTATATTGTGGTTGTTGAAATTTGGAGCTATATTGTTGGTTTAGTGAATTTTGGACTTGACCTAGTGTGCTGGTAGGACCCCTAGGGGTGTGGCTAGTTTAGGAGTGATTTTGATGAGAATTGGTGGATTTAGTTATGTTAGGTTTATGGGGAAACCATGGCAAAATTTTGGTAGGAAATAAGTGTTTTTAGATGGCTTGGTGAGTGGGAGAACCTAGGTGTTTGTAGTATTGAGTAGAGTGGATTAATAGCCTTGGAATGGTAAGTGGAGGACGAGTTTGAAAGAGATGAAAATCTGTTGCATAAATGGTGTTTGGTAACTTAGAAATTCTAGAAAATGAGTTAGTGTTTATAGTCATGGAAATGGAGAGTGAACTTGGGCATGGTTAGTGCACTTGTCTAGGAATTGATTGGAATGGTCAAATGGAGTTAGAACAAAGTGCAAGGTGCTAAGGGAAGTTAGGAAATGCACAAGAGTGCAAAAGTGTAACAGGAAGATGGAATTTTGCAGAGAATTGAGCAAGAATTGAAGTAAAGATGTAACCAAATATTTGAAGTGGTTTAGTGCATGTTTTGAGGTGTTTAAACATGTTAGAAATGTATGGAAAGATTAGGAAATGATTAAAGGTGAATTAGGGGTTGAAAACTGGTGGAAAACTGTAAATTTTGACAGTTCCAGAGGTGGTCCGAGTTTGCAAATCGGTACACAAACCCGGACCATAGCAAAAACATGGCAGAAAGTCTTCCCAGGGTGTAGTCCGGGTTTGTAAATCCGGACACAAACCCGGACCACATAGAAAAACACGCAGAAACGACATTCAGGGATTGGTCCGGGTTTGTAGACCCGAACACAAACCCGGACCATGCTAAAATTGTAACAGAATACATTTTAAAGGTGTCTAATGATGGGGAAGTGAATGGTATTGGTTTTAGGTGATGTTTAGGAGTTGTTTGGTGACCTTTAAAGGTCCTAAGAAGTGTAGACAAGTTTGGGAAGTGATTAAGAAAGTTGTGAGTTTAAGCACACCTAAGTAAACCTAAGATTAATGGGATGACGGGGTTAACTACGGAAGTACTAATTTTACATACCGTACTACCTTAATAGTAATGGAATCACTTGATATATGATTAGTGATCCGGAAGTGAGATCCGAGGAACAAGAGGTGACCCGGTAAAAGTAAAACCCCGGTGAAAGGTATGATTTCCTCATGCTCTGTATCCTAACTTGGTTACCCCGATTTGTGTGCTTGTTTGATTGTGTGATCACCTAACAAGATAAATGCACGAATCGGATTGTTTGCACTCATTGATGCTTGTATGGTATTGTTGTTTGTTGGTTTGTATTGTGAACTTAAAGTTTGTATAATTCATGAAATGTGATTTGTGAACAAATCGTTTGAATGATGAATGTGTATGGTAGTGCGACTCACAGTTGAGTCTTGTGTGAGTAGAGACTCGTAGAAGGAGTCAAGTGCGAACTAAATAAAAGGTGGAAACACACTACAACTATTGAACCAATACACGGTAACATAAACCTATGAACTCACTTGAACACGAGAAAGTATACGGGAGTAGTAACCTCCCGATAACGGTTAGAGAACCGAATTGATTTAATCCACACAATAAACAATAGTGGGAGTATATGAGTAACCTCTATCTAGAGGATTGATAATTGTTCAAATCCTGAACCTTGAGTAAAGTAAAGCATGGTAAGGGATCACCAAACCCCTTAGAGATATAGTCGAACCCCAATGAGAGGAACCGACTAAAATGAACAATGTCCCGAACAAGAGAGTATTCGATAAGTTGGTTAAAACCCTAAATCTTAGAATACTTGACATTGAGAATTCCCTAAGCTAATGAAGGATATCGAGAGAGATACTTCTAGGCTAATCTATGAGATTGAGTAATGACTCTGAGAGAGGAGTTTTGGGAATTTGAGTAGTCCGGTAGTGAACCGGACATTTGAGAATTTGAGGAGCTAACTGTATAGCCCCTTTTGTATTTGAGCCCGGTGGTGGGTCTTGTGCATGACCCTGCCCGGAGGTCATGAGAATGACTTAACATGTAACTTGAGTATTGAGTACGTGAGTATCGAGAATGGAGTGGTGACTTGAGAAGTTGAGAATTGAGTTGAGCATTGTAGACCTTATGAGATTGTGAGAAAGAGCACCCAAGAGAGGGTAAGACAATGAGTAAGTGAGTAAGGCATAGTGAGGTAGAAACCCTCAAGCCTAAGTAAAGAACATAATACACTAACCCCTTGATGTGTGTGTTAGTGTTTGTGTTCGTTGTGAACCTTGATTGTGAATGTACATATATAATGTATGTTGTATGCATGTTGTTTGAATTAAAACGAACCGCATGCTCTCGACCAAATAGTCGGCGTACCCTCGCTAGTACGCGAGGTATGCGGAAGTCATATGCAGCAATTTTGCTGAGCCCCTAGGGGCATCGTTTTTATTTTCCAGGTACAATGAAGCCGATCACCGTTCGAGAGTAGGACGGGGTTGCTATGTAAGCACGGGTAGTAATTAGTGAAGTTGTAATTGTTTGAAATGTTGTATTGTAAGCCGAAGTGTTACCGGCAACTTGATGATGGTAGAAACTCGGTATAGTAATGAATGGAAGTTGTATTTGTATAATATGGGATTTACATTGTAATTGGTTGAGATTGATTAAGTTATGGGAGTAACGTTGGTATAGTGTACTCGGTATAAGACCCATCAGACCGATATTGTATTTGTTGTTGGTATTTGAGACAAGTTAGAGGATAATGGTGTGATTACCGGAGGGGGGTGTTACAATCCCATAACCCACTTTCCTGAAATTTTGTAGAGACATTCCAGACAAACATTCTAGTGTCCCATAATGGTTGACTAGTTGAACCCAAAGTTGCTGGATTTTGAAAACATTACAGTCCTAGCGATGGCTTCCAACTGCATTTCACATCTTCACACTTGAAGACGTGATCATTCTGTATTCTTTTTGACGTAAACAAGTGAAATTATGAACATAAAGAACAGAAAACAATAGCTGATAAGGCTATTTTCTCATTCATATACACCACAGCTATAACAATGGAAAATCTTCACAGAAAATCAAGGAGGAAGAAAAAAGAATAAAATGGAGGGCTTTCAACAATATGAAAACCCTTTGTGAATCAACTGTCCCGCTGATATATTTCTCCAAGTTTATACGGTTGCCATCAAGATTATTGCATCTGGTGTTGCTGTTGAAGATTAATTAACTTGAAATAAGCCCCATTCCTGTTCTCTACAAGAGAAGAATGAGTCCCCTGCTCCACAATCTTCCCATCTTGGATCACTGATATGGCATCTGCATTCTTAATGGTAGACAACCTGTGGGCCACCATGACCGTTGTTCGATTTTTCATCAGACGGTCCAGAGCCTGTTGGACCACGCGCTCCGACTCCACATCTAGTGCACTGGTTGCCTCATCCAACAGCAAGATCTCTGGGTTTTTCAAAATGGCCCTTGCTATTGCAACCCTTTGCTTCTGTCCCCCTGAGAGCTGGACACCACGCTCTCCCACCTTGGTTAAGTAGCCCTCTGGGAGGCTACTGATGAAACCATGGGCATTCGCAAGCTTGGAAGCTTCAACGACTTCAGATTCAGTCGCTCCCTCCTTTCCATAGACGATGTTTTCATAAATTGAAGTAGCAAAGAGAGCAGGTTCTTGTTGGACCAGACCAATATGTTTACGCAGAGACTTGAGCTTCAGTCTCTTTATGTCTTTACCTGAGAGTATCAGAAAACAGAATTGAGATTAAGAACCGGCCTACCCAGACGGAGTATACAGCTATGCACTTCTACCAAGTATAAAACCTTCATAATTAAATATGAAACTTACCATCAATCACCACTTTCCCGGCTGTTGGATCATAAAACCTTAGTATAAGAGACAACACTGAGCTTTTCCCAGACCCACTCTGCCCCACTAAGGCCATGCTCTTTCCTGCTCGTACTTTCAGATCCAAGTTCTTGAAAACCAAAGCATCAGGCCTAGAAGGGTAGCTAAAATCTACCCCTCTCAGCTCTATTGTTCCATCCACTTTTGATACCTCTTCTCCAGATTCCCCAAGCACCTGTGTTTTTCGATCAATCAACTCAAACACTGATGCCACCATATGGTTTCCCTTAAACAGATCAGGAGCCATAGCTAGCGTTTCACCCATAGCTAACGCGGTCACAATCAAAACCATAAATGACTTCATCACAGATTTGAAGCTTGAGATTCCCTTCCCCATCAAAACAGATCCATACCTTGCAAGACAAAATTTCTTAGACCGGGAACTCTCACAAGGTAAATCAAAAAATTTAATCAAACACTCCTCCACAGCACTAAGATAATGAATGACCTGATAGAAGGTAAATGAAAATCAAG
This sequence comes from Limonium bicolor, assembly GCA_023374045.1. Classification (NCBI taxonomy): domain Eukaryota; kingdom Viridiplantae; phylum Streptophyta; class Magnoliopsida; order Caryophyllales; family Plumbaginaceae; genus Limonium; species Limonium bicolor. The sequence goes on along the minus strand of CM041779.1, from coordinate 209,147,581 downwards.
GTCAAGATTTAATACCACAAAGCAAGGCCATAAGATGAGAAGATGAAGAACTGTGAGATCCCATAGAATATCCCAGCAATTTGACCACGAGTGAAAGACTTTTTCGAAGGCTCCACCAGTTCTCTAGCGTACAGGTCGAGAACCTTGTCTTCTGCACAAAAAGCAGCAACAGTACGGATGTTGCTTATGGCTTCACCAGCAAGCATGTTAGCCTTTAGATATGCTTTGCTCAAGTTTCCACCATAACCTTTCATAAAGAGTTTCTGAAGTTGACCATATAGAGTGGGAAAAAGAAAGGAAACATGTGTAAGAGCTCCTAACTTCCGCAGTTGCTGAACATGCCTAATGTAAAAGATAAGGACAAGATACCTCACTGATGTGGCCACTGATAACCAAAGGATATGTTGCCAACACCACAAGAGTGACCCGCCAGTTCAGCATGAAAGCGATGATGAATGCCGTCGTGATAAATCCAACATTCATAATCAGAATTGTAGATCTGTCAACTACAAGAGATCTCAATAAAGTTGCATCACTCTCTAAGCGAGAAGATAAAGATGAACTGCCATTACTCAAGTCATCGAACCAACTGATCTCATTCCTCAATATAGCTGCAATCAATCAAAAAGAGAGAGGAACTGTAAGAATAGGTCCCTATGCTGAAAAAGACTCTCAAAGCAAGGTGATTCTGGCTGCATAGATGATTCTTATCTATCTACTCCCATGTGTATGTATTTGTGCTAGCATGTACGGGCACATGTATACATAGAGAAACTTGTAACTTCATATTTTATTACAGTCAAAGAGTGAACGTAACTTACAGGAATCAAAGAATAAAGGTTGCCCAGGAAACAGAAGATAATGAGAAGATGTAAATTGCTTTACCAGAAAACATCTGCTCTCGAACTCGAAGTGTGAGCCGCTCTCCCATTATTCCAAAACAGGTGTGTGTTATACCATGAGTAAAGATGGATGCAATAGCACCAGCAATAAACAGAAAAGCAATCTTCTTGACCTCATGTTTTGTGACCTCCCAGTCCATGTAAAAGGACACCAGTGCTTGAGTGACTCCAAGAGCAAATAGAGGCATTTCTGACCCAGACAAGAGCCCAAAAATAGTACCAGCCACCCCATAAATCCAGTCAGGTGCAGCCATAGAATACAGTTTTCTTGAGGATATCTTTGACTTCACACCATCTATCGTATCTCCTCTAGTAGATTCCAAGTCAGTGCGAAAACTGGCACCCAAGCTAGCACTATGGGATAGTTCTCTTGAGTACTTTATGCTGCATCATATCATCCCAGGAAAGATAATTTCAAAAGAGTTGCAGATGTAAAGCAAGGATTATGGCAATCAGATGAAAACAACATCTATTAACCTAATAGAATTAACAACTGAAGAAATAAAGTTATGGCAAAAAAAAAACAGAAGCAAATAAGGTTAATTTCATAATGGAACAATATCCACTACTACAGACAAAGCCAAAGATATATGTACAAAGGACAGTATAAGCAATTAAAATATTGAATGCACCTTCTTGGCCGGCTGAAATTGCGTTCATAAGAAGGATAGCTCTGCAAGACAGTTGACTGCTGGAGTTGCACAAGGGAAGCATACGCACTTGATGGGTTTGACATTAACTCATCGTGGCTTCCAGTTTCCACTATTCTCCCTCCTTGAACAACAGCTATTATATCAGCATTCCTAATTGTGGAAAGTCTGTGAGCCACAACGACAGTTGTACGACCCACCATGACACGGTCAAGTGCCTCTTGCACACTTTTCTCTGACTCCGCATCCAGTGCACTGGTGGCTTCGTCCAATAGAAGTACTGATGGGTTCTTTACCATGGCACGGGCTATAGCTATCCTCTGCTTCTGTCCGCCAGACAACTGTACACCCCTCTCACCTACCTGCAAAAGCACAAAAGACAGTCAGCCATTATGCTCATGGACACTTCCATAACCACGGTAAAAGTAGCACAGGTAAATAACACTATAAACTGGTACATATATACCGTACCTGAGTTTCATATCTCTCTGGAAGGTTATTGATGAAAGACATTGCATCTGAGAGTTTTGCAGCACGTGTAATCTCATCAAGAGTAGCATCATCTTTCCCATACAGAATGTTCTCTCTGATAGTTGTGGCAAATAGTGCAGGTTCTTGATTGACAAGACCTATCTGGCTCCTAAGCCAATTCAAATTGAGTTCTCTAATACTGACACCATCTAGAAGAACCTGCCCAGAGAGGGGCTCATAGAAACGCTCAATCAAAGAGATCACCGTGCTTTTTCCAGACCCGCTTCCACCCACAAGGGCAACAATTTTCCCAGATGGAATGTCAAGGTTGAATTTGTTGAATACCATAACATCAGGGCGAGATGGATAGCTAAAACTCACATCTCTGAACTGAATGTGACCTTCTACTTTGCTCAATGTCTTGTCAGATCGTGAACTTGTTTTAGCAGTTTGACTCCTCTCTATCATGTCAAATATTGGATAGGCTGCCACCCTTGCTCTGAGGAAAGAAGAAATATCTGGTGCCGCTTGACCAAGTGACCTAAAGGCATGGCAATTGAAGGATGATTAGGATTAAAACAAGCCACGCATACACGTATATATCAGGCAACAGTAAAAGGATTCAGGACTTTACAGGCCAGCAATAACAACATTGAGCATGGTTGTGAAAGAATCTCCACCATTTGCAATCTTCTTGTGCACAACTATGCTCGTGAACCAAACAAGCAATGCCCATGAAAGGAAAAGCACAAAATGCAGAGTACCAAGCCCCAAACCCTTAGCTATTCCTCCTTTTACACCATAGTCGTAGGTTTTCAAGAGATCTGCTCTATATTTATTCACAGCTCTTTCCTCTCCAACAAAGGCCTGCACTGTCCTAACATTCCCAATCACCTGCCAAAGGTGAAATAAGTAAAATCAGCAGACATTCATTTTCTATAGCATTGCATCCATAAATCTATCCCTAGAGTTTAATTCCTAGAAGAAAAAATAGACTAGACCTTAATTGTAGCAAAGTATATGGCATATTATTGGCAGTTCAGATTAAGTCGACAGAGATAGATAGAGGGAGAGACCTCCTCTGCTGTTTCGCCCGCTCTTATGTAGGATTTTCGAACCCTAGCAATGAGACCAGTAGCAACATAAGCGTACGCTCCACCAGCTATAGCGATCAGCGGGACGATGGAGAGGGTAACCAGACTTATCTGCCACACTCTGATGAACCCTATGATGAAACCTCCCAAGAACCTGCTGATATAATGCAGCAGCTTTCCAACCTGTAAAAGTCACCAGTGGATTTTACGAACACCTCAGTTACGATCAGCAAGGCGCGATGAGAAGGAAAAATAAGTTTATGATCCATGAAAAAGTGTCATATACAACTAAATGAAGTTTGCCATTGATATCACAGCCCAATTGTACTAGACATTCGTCGTCGTTGTCAACTCAGAGGATTACCTACCTGATTGAAGCATCATCTTGAGGATAGAGATTTCGAACACGCCCAATCCGTAATTGAGAAGGGAGGGTTGCGGGATCGCAAAATCACCTCGTTTGTTATGAGTATGACTTTGAATGGACGGAGGTTCATATATCAGAATCAACGATATTAAGCGGCCTAGCGCAAAAACTAACCGGTAATGGAAGATTAGTGTATTGTTTTTGGTTAAATTTTGTCTACAGATGGGTGTAAGGCAAAATCAGACATTAATTAAAACGAAATTATTATAATATCTCGGGCTAGTAAAATTAATGGTGAACTGAATATCCGCTTTGTTATTTATAATTTGTGTGCTCTTCTTAAACTGCGGATAAGAGATTCATGTTAACAAAAGAAATTCTAGTTTCTCTTAAAAAAGAGAGTTTTATTTTACGGTAGATTATTCACAATAAGAAAAGTAGTTTTCTCTTACTAACATTTTATTATACTTACTCAAAATAGTTTGTCAAGATTTGTACGAAGTCTATCACTCTTTTCTTCACCTCTCATCTTTCTTTTTCTTTCAATTGTGAGTGAAGGGATGCCATTGTCATGTCCTAAATTTTCCTTAACACTATGTTGACTTTTTGTATCGGGAAGAACTCCTACATTTTTGGGTGTTATGATGAACTCCAGAAAAAGCAAGTTTTTTGTGTATGGAAAAAAAAGGCACCATGTAGTCCATGAGAGAGAAAAGCTCTCTTCTCTCTTCTTCTTCTTGTTTTAGTTTTTCCTTGTTCTCATGGTTTTTATTTAATAGTAGTTCAACATCTAGTCTTTAGATGTTCTTTTGCTTAATAATAACTACGTTTAGTTTCTTGTCTTCTCTCCGGTTAGGAGAGTTTTTTGCTGTGCATAGGTTGTGTTTTAGTTTCTTTGTATTTCGTGGGTTTTGGGTGGGATTTGCAATCACAACTTCCATCTTTAACGATGTTGCCAGAGCTGAAGCGTCTAATCTTTGCTCCGTGGAGCAGATGCCAGTCAATGAAGTCTGCGTAGCAGACGATACCGTAAAAGCCGGTTATGCCGCTAGCACCAACGGTGGTGCCGATGGCGGTAGCCATGGTGATGGTGCGTTCACACTGTCAGCGTGATCCAGCACACTCTTTTTTAGCAATGACATATGTAACTTGCTGGTTAGGGAAGTTGACACATGTCCTACATGATGTCACCTTGCATGTATCCCTTCTTATAATATAATATAATATATATCTTGCTTTCCAAAAAAAAAAAAGTTTTTTGTGTATGAGTGGGAGTCGTCACAAATAACTTATCTGAATGGCACTACGTACTTTTCTGAACCAGTGTTCGACTAGAATTATATAGGTTAAAATATGATTTTTTTTATTTTAGATAGAAGCAAATTATATTTCATGCTGATCTATTGGTTAATTCAAATAATTAATTCTATATTCAAATCATTTTTTATTATAAAAGTTTTTTCTAGAGTTAGATCAATTCATATTAATACTGTGTTTGATTTATTTTTTCGTAAAAAAATATATTTTAACTTTCCAGATCGGGAGAGATTTCTCTAATGAAAAAGCTTTTAATGTGTCGAAAAACCATTTATTTTCCAAACATTTCTACGAATAGGTTTTTTTTTGGAAATTGACACCAAAAAGAATGACTAAGTTATTTGTTGTTATAGTTGGATGTGAAAGAAATATTTCTTTCCCATCCATTATTTTGATATAATTTAGTTATTATTATTATTTAGTTTATTAGTTTAGTAGTTTTATTTTTACTTTCCTAATATTAATAGGAAACATAATATATATTTATATATATATATAGTCTAATTAGAAAAGTCTTTTTTTTTTATTTCAATTTCTATGTATAGAATCTAGTGTAGCGAAAAAGGGTTTGAATGAAAAAATCGGTCATCAAAATTACTACGTATATTTCTTTATATTTTTCTATATGCTATTTTCTTTTTAAGGACTTTTTAAATTTACTTTTTCAAAATTTGATTGAAACGGTACTTCTTTTTTAGGAAAGTATACATGGTTTGAACCTTTATCTAATTTTAATTATATGTTATGGAAAGTGGAAAGAAAAGTGTTAAGTAATATGAAAAAAATATACTTTATTTAAATGTAAGACGATGAGTCAAAAAGTTTGTTAGAGAAAAAATGAATGATTTTGAATAAACTAATTTTCATAATTTTGAGTTTTTCCATCAAATTTGTAGATTTTTTTATTCCTATCAGTAGATGAGTTTTTTATTTGGTTTATATTTTTCTATAGTTTTTCAAAATAAATAGAAGTCGGACTATCTATTTATAGCCTTATTTATATTAGTATATATATTCGATAAAAAATTTTTATTAATTGTTTTTTATTTGTGGGCTCTGACCTAAAAAAGGTCAATTCAATAAAAAAACTAAGATATGCAATTAAGTTAACCATAATGTTATATTTAAATTTTTTTAAACAAGCATTTGCTTAGTAATCCTTAATTAACGACGAGGTTGTAAATATATATTTACTAAAGGTTTTTTGATGTGGCAAAATCAACAGAATATTATCTCAACAACCAAGGCTTGCCTATATTATCTCAACAATCTCTACAGTCAACCTTTAGAAGATCTTAACAGAATATTTACTCAATATTCAGAAGGAGTAAAATCAGCGGCGCCAGCATTATACTAGGAAACAATTTAGAGATATTTTAGGATCTTTTAGTTTGTATTTATATTAGTTTTAGATAAATATTTTTGTAGATATTTAGGAGGTTGTTATCTGCCTCCAAGTAGTATAAATGTACAGCAAAAACATCAGAAAAGGTAGAGCTTCTACCGTAAAAATATAGTCTTTGAGAGATAAGAGAGTGTTGATAGTAATCAATGTTTTGTCTAGATTAGACGTGAGAGTGATTGTTCAAAGTGTTGAACAGATCAGATGAGGAGTTTTCAAGTTATCAATAATAAGATTGGTGGTGGAGTTTTTCTTCTAAAACACTTTCTGTCTCGTTTCTCGTTTCTGCTCTCTGTCAGTCTCGTACCGAGGCTTCTGATTTTATACATTACGAACTTACAAGTGGTATCAGAGCAGGTTTACCCAATATAGAGGTTAACACTTCTGGGTAGATCGTGAAAGATGAGTTCGTATTATGTAAAAGCACCAAGGTTGACGAAATTCAATTATCCCAAGTGGTGCGAACAGATGGAAGCTCAGTTGATGTCCGTAGATTACAAGGTTTGGAAGGTGATGATGCAAGGTGATTACAAACCTACTGTCGTTGTTGAAGGTGAGAGACAGACCAAACCTGAGGATCAATGGACAGAATTCGATGAAAATCTCTTAAGCAAAAATAAACAAGCTCTTCGCATTCTTGTCTCCTCCTTATCCGACGAAGATCAAGGAAGGGTGAAATACCCCAAGTTTCTAAGGAATGATTTATGTTGCTGTTTAAGTCTTAATAAGCTATAAAGCACTTTTAAACCCTAATATTGGCATAAGTACATATTAGGACCAGAAAAGTCCTTAATAACACTTCTTGTATTGTTTTAAAAGTAGCTAGCTAGAATGCTTCAATAACATTGTGACAACCAAGCTAGTTGGTGATGCAGCAGCTAGCTTATGTAGTAAACACACAAGTAGGTGATGCAACCGCTTGGGAAAGCTAGCAAGCAAGTAGGTGACTCATCAAGCTAGTAAGCAAGTAGGTGACTCAGCAAGCTAGCAAGCTAGTAGGACGTCTTAAGCACGACCAAGCTAGTAGGCAAGTAGGACGTCTTTAAGCACGAGGTGGCAAGCATGAGGTGGCAAGCATGAGATGGCAAGCACGAGGTGGCAAGCACGAGGTGTCAAATTAACATTGGTTAACACTAGGACCAATAGGAGCCCGACACCTATGCAGCCTAGTAGGAGGTGTCACCACACTATTAGACCACACCTTGGTCCAATGAGAATAGGCTGCTGCCCACCTCCCTTAGTCAGCCCATGTGTTGTCTTTCTTATATTAAGCCTTATTATGAGCCAATCAGAAGCTAGCAAATGGAGCCTAAGGTGTCACCACTTAGAAGTTTACTTAATCAAGGAGGAAATTGACAAGGATCAGCCCTTGCCTATAAATACCATCAGCCACCACTCCAAAATACTCCATCCAGCATCAATATTTCGTCCTTCATTAGGGAAGAAGAGAAATAAAGCTTACCTTGTTGTTCTTTTCTTGGCTGAGAGCAAAGAAGAAGAAGAGATCCTTGTACCATCTTTACCTTTCCAAATCATTCATCCACCATTTAAACCCATTGTAATCAGTAAGAAGAAGGCAAAGAAGGAAGAAACCCATGTAGAAAGAAAGCTTAGAACGAGAAAGGAAGGAAGGGGGAGAAAGCTCCATACCAATTCCAATCCTTGAAGTAAGGTGTTCCTAGAAGTTAACCATCCATTCCTAGCTGTTGGTGGCCGAAAATCAGAGGAGAAACCATGAGAACTCACTCCATTTCCATGTCCAAGTTAGGTGCTCCAAAGGTGTCTTAGGATGTCCTAGTTCCAGCAAGAGTTTCCAAGGTCTTAAAGAAGGTTTTCTTCATCAATTCTTAAGGTAACTTCAAGGTTACTATCCCTTCACAAATCTATATGTTTTCAAAGACTAGTACCTCTTTATGGATTATGTAAATTCGTTGGTATTTTGGGGCACAAAACCATTGAGTTGGAAATAAGCTTTAAGGAAGAAAAAGGTGCTTTAAAGACCTAACCTATATAACCGAATACATGGGAGTTGATTTGTGATGTTTAAGCATGGTTTTAAGCTTAATTGATCTTGAAACTTATCTGGTTATATGTGTGTTATTGAGGCTGAAATTGTTATGGTTTGTTTGGTGTAACTTCATGGTTACCATCCCTTAATAAATCTGTATGTTGTACAGGAGTATTACCCCTATATTATCTAATTAAAATTCGTAGGTATTTATTAGCCTAAAGCTAGAAGAGCTAGAAAAGTGTTTTAAGGAAAAGATGTGTTTGCAACCTACCTTTGATTACTGATTGCTTAAAAGCTTGTTTATGGTGTTTTGTTGCTGTTTAGTAAGTGGGAATACCCTAGAGGTAATTATGATTGTTCTGGATGATCTTGAGTCTAATCTGGTGTTGTTATAATCTAGGATAAATGGAGTCTTAAAGAGTTTTGTTTAATCACCAGATTTGTGAGTGGAATTCTAGAGCATTAATCAAGTGTTTTAGGTGCTAACTAACCTAGAACCTATCTGATTATTATGGCCGAGTAACATAGGTGAAAGTATAGAATTTGTAAAAGATGTTAAGTGTGATTACTAGAAGAGCTAATCTGATGAATTAGATGTCTAGTACAACCGCTTTCAGTTGGAAGTTAATTAGTGTAAATTAGATGTGTCCTAGGGCTAAAAACATGATTGTTGATTGTTCTGGTCATTAGTAACCTATTATGACAGAATGGCTATGAACTATTAAAGAGATGTATAGCATGATTTTAGGATGAAGATGATAGTTTAAACTAAGCTAGGACTTAAAGTCTTAAAGTCTAGTATGTTGGGAACTTATATGTACTGTCTTAGAAGGTTATGGTGGTTATAAACTCCTAAGCTAATCTGGTTAATATTGTGTTGTTATGATCGAAAATGTTAGGAACCAATTATGGTTTGATTCAGGTTGTAATCTATAGTTAAATTATGTCTTAAGCTAATCTAGATGAGATAGTTAATAATAGCACTGAAATGAATGATTTGTTTGTTTGATCAAGACTTTTCTTAAGGTATGATTTATGGTTGTTTGAATTGTTAAACTGAGGTATTTGATACTGTGTGATCTGGACGGAGGTGCCATGTAAGATTATGTGATCATATCCTTTCCTTAAGTGCTGTTTGATTATTATGTCCCTTATGTTTGAAATTATGAAATGGGCTTTGTTAAGTGATTTGACTATTGATTATTGTTATACTTTAAATTGTTATTCTGATTAACAAGGATTCAATGAGTAACTCATTGGAATGGATTGTTGAGATATATGGCCATAGTGGAACTTGAGCAGTAACTGCCTTCTTATGAATGATTGGACTCATGGTATGCCTTGGGCTCCATGAGATGCTTCATGGTTTCCTACACTATAGTTTAAAGGTACTATAGGGGGTGTGCACATCTTTTAGGGCCTGGAGTGCGTTGGGAAAGGTTGGATCGCCTTAAAGATCGGGATTCGTCCCTTGAACCGATTAAAGGTTGGATCGCCTTAAAGATCGGGATTCGTCCCTTGAACTGGTTTGGGATAGAAATGGAGGATTTGAATGGATAATCAATTAAATGAATTGGATTATATCCTATCTAAGCATACTTGGACACCATGTTGTTATTACTTGAGTATTTGGGTGGTTAATTATCCTACTTGATATTATTGGTTGGTTATGAACTAAAATATCTGATGGCTTATTGATGTACTCAAACTGTTATTGTTAATACTTGAATTATCATGATAAGTACTTGGTCTATTCTGAATATTACTTGAGCTATTAAATGATTAAGAGTGGCTATGATCAGTGGCTATTTTGATATACTACTTCTTTTGATGGTAGCTTTGATTTTACTCAGCGTTGCTGATTTTTGGCATTATGCCCTGTGGTCCCTTCTCTGTGATTGTTTGAATGACCACAGATACAGGAAATGAAGATGACTTAAAGGAGCTCGAGAGTGTGGGCTAAGGGATTAGAGACTTTCACCCAGTCTTCTGGAGTTTTGGTTTTATGTTTTAAAGTCAGTTTGTAAACTTTGTTAAAATTTGGATATGTAAGTTATTAAGCCTTAGCGTTCACAGAAGTTGTGAACGTGGCGGTAGCGCCCCGCTAGTTTAATGCTTCCGCTACTACCACTTGTATATGTTTAATATGATAAGAAGATATAGGAATTTTGGGGCGTTACAAAGGGTCTTGGGTATAAGAACGGCAAAAGGAGTATGGGATTTTCTGAAGATTGCTTATCAAGGAACGGAATCAATCCGCAAAGCTAAGGAGAAACAGTTTCAACGAGAGTTCAACAACTTCAAGATGTCAGAGGGCGCGGGTCTAGCACTGACGGTGGAAAGGTTCAATCAAGTGCTTATGGAACTCAAAACGGTTGGGGTAACTCTTTCTAATGAGATTATTAATGATAGATTTCTTGACTCACTAACCAAGGATTGGCTTAACTACCTCACTTCTTGAGAAAATGAAAGAATTATCATCTATGTCGTTTGAAGAATTGTGTTCAGATCTGATAGTTCATGAAAGCAAGATGAATGAACAAAATGTAGTGGTGTACAAGGATCTCGCACTCATGCAAAGCAATCTGTCGAAACGCCAGACTGGGACTATGATGATGACATAGAGAATGAGATAACTATGCTAGCACAAGGACTAAAGCGCATTCTTAGTCGAAAAGGTTATCAAGGTGGAAAGTCTAGACGTGAGTATTATACCAGCAAGTATGAATGTTTTCGATGTCACAAAATGGGACATTTGATAAAGGATTACCCTTTACCATCGAGATCTTCACAACATCGAGGATGTGAGTCACGCATGGAAACTTCCATGTGGGGTGAGGATGATGCTGAATCAGATGGCAAAGATAGCAATGAAGCACATTTTTGCATGACTGCAATCCATCGGTCTCATACTAACACTGCAAAATATGATGAGACTATGTGTTTGATGGCTGAAGATAAGGTACTTCAATCCCTCATAAGGGATCAGGTAAGTTCTCAAAGCTTGAATGATTTTTATGATAGTTCTACTAAGTCACAAGTGTTCGATATGTTGAAATATGCTCTTTCAAAAATTAGGGATTTAGAAGTGAAACAAGAACATACCACAGAGTCTCTTATTGTGATTAGTAAACTACAAGAAGAGATGGTTGTTTTGAAAGAACAAAATAAGGAGTTGGCATCTCAGTTAGTCTTAAACTCAGCTAAGGTTGTTCAATCCACGTTTACTGCACCTGTCAGTACTAAACTGAGTTCTATTCCTGAGTGGGCAGAAAAAGAAATTCAATCTCTCAAAGCTGATAATGAGTGGATACGTCAGGACAATGCTGATCTACAAAGGCAGTGTGATGCACTTAGTAGAAAATTAGACATTATGACTTTGGAAAATCCCTCTTGGTATAAAGGAAAAGCTAAACTTAATGAAATGGTAGGTCGACCTAATCAAGGACGTGCTGGTCTAGGGTTTTGTGGAACTACTTCGTCAACGTCTAATGTTTTACCTCAGAAACAAAATTCACAGACTAGGACTGATCCTACAAGATATCCTAGTGTTTCAAATTCACGAACTTCATATACTACTACTATGAATGTTACTTCACATGTAAGGGTAGAGTGTAGTTATTGTCATATACGTGGTCACCATATTCGTTCATGTCATAAGCTTCAACACAAGAATGCTCGACTTGCTCAGTCTAATACTGTTAAATATGCTCAACGTTATATCAATCTTAGACGTCCCAGACAACAATGGGTCCCTAAGCGGCACTAACTATTTTCTCTTCTCAAGATAATAAAGTTCCAAACTGGCGGCTGATGGAGTTTGGATGTTCTTGTCATATGAAAGGAAATCATACTCTACTTTGGTTTTGTTTTTTTTTTTGTAGGATCTGCCTTCTTCCTAAGGGCTTTCACAGATCGAGACTGATAAAAAAAATTTTGGTTCTGCCCCAAATTGGTCAGTTCAAGCCCGGTGTTTTGGATCTTCTAAGAGGCAATCACAGATTGCACTCTCCCACATTGAAGCGGTGTATACCATTGCTACTGCTTGATGCACCCACATCCTCTACCTTCAATATCAATTGGCTGACTATGGTGTTCCTTAGTCTTCTGTGCCAATCTACTACGATACTCTCTTCAGTATTGCACTGACGAAGGATTCAGTTCAACATTCCATGATAACACATATTGAGATTCGTCATCACTTTTGACAAGAATATTGTGGATCTCCCTCATTGTGCCACTGATCAACAATTGGCAAACACTTTCACCAAAGCTCTTCCACATGAAACATTATCCTCATTCAGTCTTGCACTGTGGATGCTCAATGTTGACAAAGGTGTATTCTTTTTATTTATCGTATTGACTTCTATTGTGTGCATCAACATTGGTACTTTAGAGTGAGTGGAGCGTGACGTATATGTTATTATTTCATTTTACTCCATAATAAAGTGAGGATTACTTTTCTTTCCGTGGCATTTCTTGATTATTAATTTGGCTGTTCTGGATCAAATTCTAAGTTGGAACATTGAACATTTGGTGGCACTATCCATTTATTACCACCACTTAAATTTCGGTTTTCTCTACCTGACCAACTGTTCCCTCAGCATAGAACCCACTTTCGCTGGTCACTTTACACTCACCATTTTCCC